>JAWDHC010000314.1:0-30272 GCA_036172615.1 Curvularia verruculosa
GACTAGAGATAGAGGGCAGATTTCTGATATCCTTTCGTACAAGGCCTATAGGTGTCTATTTGAATCAAGGCTCTTATGCTGTCCCACGCACTCCCATATGCCTCTGAGTGACACTACCTGCCGTTACTGATCCGAGTAGTCTTGCCTGCGCCGTTACACACACCTATCTTAGGACCCCTTCCCCCCCGTGTCCTAGTGTCACAAAGGACTGTTGGCCTTAATAATGGAGTGGTGCTTGTGTTGTAATGTGTAGGCGCAATGATAAGGAACGAACTTCATCAACTAGATATCATATGGCTTCGGCCGCGAAGGTTCGAATCCTGCCTTTAATTTCTGATTATCTTACTTTTCTTACTATTCACATATGTTGGATTTAGTGCGTAACAGCTTTTCTTATGATTGGCTTTACAATATTCTAGATATTAGCGATTTCTTAAGTCAAGATGTTTCTGTATTACCTAATACTCTACACACAGTGCACAAGTAGTTGAATTCAACCAGCTAACAAACCTAATCAGTGCCTTTAAGCTCCATCTTTCCGGCTCTTGTTCTAGCTGGTTCCATTAACTGGCAGCACAATTGTAAGGGCGCAGCGCTTCGACTGTGCCTCGATATTAATGCGTTGGTGCCTGAGTGGGGATGAGATTGAAATATCTGATATAGGAAGAAGTAAAAGTAAAAGGGCTGGGGCCTTCTTGTCTCTCTCGAACAACTAAATCAACACTACTTCATAACACCTAGCGCTACCACAGCGCTGCGATAACATTAGGAAAGCATGCCATAGGAACCCTCAACTTGCCCGTGTATATGTGGGCGAAGATATAGACCTTTAAAGGCATGGATCAATCCTGCACCTTGTCACATGATGCTCGCTGCTTTGCTGTTACGCATAGACTAAAGTCACTTGCATAGGTTCACCAGGTAGGGATTGCACTGTAAGCCCTGGGCGTACCCGTCCACATGCACCATGTAAGGTTCTATGTAGTTAGAACGTTAAACTAAACAAACAAACATATTGCTCATTGCTATAGTCTATATTGGCAACAATCTATCGGCGTGAAGAGATGAACTATGTAAACTCGATATCAACTGCCTTAATTATTAACAACTACGGCTTTTTGTTTTTTATCCTACCTAGGTCCGCTACTTGTTGCCCTCTCACTGTCGTTATCCTTGTAGCCTGCTCTATACCCCACGCCACATTCTACAGGTTCAGTCTCTTTCATTATCGTGCCATCAAAACAAACAAAACTTTCCCAACTCTTGGCGATAGACCTTCTTTCTCTTTCCATTCTTGAAACCAGAACTCGACGTACTCTTGCATACTTTTAAACAAAAATTTCGCTTTGTCGATATCGGCAGGGTACAGATATTCGAAGTCGAGATGAGCGAGTCCACGAATCTTTCGTACTGGCACTTCTGATTCACTCAAGAGTCTATTTCCGTTTCTATAGCTCCTCGTGTCGACATGGAATGCCAAGGTCTCAGTCCTTGAGATGGTTGGATGTCCCATAATTTTCCCTGAAAATGGCTGTTGTAGAACGTCGCAAATTGTGTTTGCGACAGAAGAGTTGATGTTTTCGTTGCCGACTAGGTTTCGCAATGGATTTAACGACTGCCAGGGCAAGTATTTATCAGCTGGTGACCAGCGGGCACCCGTGTTTCTTTCAACGCCCGAGATATACTTTTCATCCCAATGATTCTGAAGTTGCCGTTCATCTTCAGTGCAACAATGGAATAAATGAACGTCGATTCTTTTGAAGGTGCTGTCATTTCGGATGGGCAAAGTCCGCCATGTTGGCCAGATCCAATTATTATCCACGATCGCAATATCGAGGTCGAGAGTCTGTGGCTTCTTCGACAGGTAGGTTTTAG
The DNA here is from genome assembly GCA_036172615.1 of Curvularia verruculosa. Taxonomy (NCBI): domain Eukaryota; kingdom Fungi; phylum Ascomycota; class Dothideomycetes; order Pleosporales; family Pleosporaceae; genus Curvularia; species Curvularia verruculosa. The sequence goes on from JAWDHC010000314.1 coordinate 1,876, forward strand.
TTGCAATATAGAGCTTCCGACTTGTAAGAAGGAGATTCACTGCAGGGTGTCTTCCAGCAAGCTCCAATTTGGGGACACAATATAGGTGGCGAGGGAATACGGGTGTAGTTCCCGACTCAAGTCGATGACGCATGCCCTCCTCTGGCCAGTGAATAAACGCTATCACAAAATCCAGAATCTCAAACAGGATTTCACTTGGTAGATCCAAAAGCGCCGTCATTGTAGATGTACGTATAATGTCGAGGCCCCAGTTGACCGAAGAAGGACTAACGACCGTACTTGGCAAGTCGCAGCGTAAGATGCCACAACCCCGCTTTTTGAATTTTAGTCATTCCATTCCTGTACGCTAACAATGATCCTGTCTCCTCCCACATCCACTGTTTTTACAATCCAGACATCGTCTGATGGGCAGTTTGGTCTCTATTGTGACTGTACCACACATCGGCCCGTTACAACCCTGGCGTAGGGACCTCTTTCGGTTAGCGTAAATGAGTCATTTTCGCTCACTGTGCTTCAGCCCACCACCTGAGTTTCAAGTACCATTGGAGTCATGTTCGTAGCTCTTTGGTAAATGGGTCTGTTGTAGGGACTGACTCAGTAAGGTAGGGGTGTATTTTTTGTATAGCATAAGTATCACTGCGCGGCCGTTGAGACAATACTACCAGCACTTCCTCGCTTTTCGTTCAAACGATACCCTTGTATGACAGTTTCTATCTACAAAGCATTTCTTTTTTTTTTGAAAAAAATTGTGGTGTCTTAAAAAATGGCATCTCCCGACGACTCGACAACGTATTCACGAATCTCAGTAACATCGTACGACACGGCACTCTGCATCATTCCGCCTAGGTCGCAATGCGGTTACGTAGATCAGTTGCGAGAGCTCTACGATAAGGCTTTCGGCAGATGGCCAGCACACATCAATCTCATATACCCATTCGTGTCAATCGACCAGCTCCCACGAGCTCAAAAACAAATTGAAAATTATCTCGCAGAGCATTTCGATCAGGAGAGGTCAATCAACCTGGAACTAGCACACGCTGGATGTTTCATGCAAAAGAACAAATGCACCGTCTACCTTGCTGAAGAAAGCAGTGGAGACTCGGATTCACGGCTTGAATCTCTCCGCGCAATGGCCTTGGAAGCCCTAGGACAACGCCCTCTTCGATCTACTCTGCATCTTACTGTTGGCCAATCGCAAGATAACACTGTTTTCGCACGATCACTTCTTTTAGAAAAAGCACGATTGCTACCGAGTCTACGATTTAGCGTTGGATCACTTGCTATTTTGGTACGCGAACGAACAACTGGTTCAGAATCAACAGACTACATGCGCCTCTGCAGTACCATCAATCTATGTCCTTCTGATAATACTTTGAGATCTGAAAGTCCAGACTACTGGGTACGAAGACTCCCCTCAAATACGACAATTTCTCAAATTGAGGGAGACACAGAAGGCGGCATGGCTCAGTATGAAATCACACCCTACGATCAAGGTGTGCAGTCAGGGCTGGCTTATTGCTTTGATGAAGAAGAACACAAGTGGTCTCCCTACTCTGCTGAGGAGTATGATGATATCGAATTGGAGACTGTAACAGTCGCGACTTATAACGTCCTGGTAGACAGCGAGTACCCGCCAACACACGACCGCCACCCTTTAATCGTTAGTACCATCCTCTCGGATTCAGCAATGGCGGACATTCTAGTACTGCAAGAGATTTCTGATGAATTTCTTTCTTACTTGCTGGGCGACACCGAAATTCAGCGCAGGTATCCGTTCGTATCCCATGGACCACCAACACAGCCGGACATTGCGCCGTTACCCAATTTGCGTAACATTGTTGTTCTCAGTCGTTACCCATTTTCGTGGAAGTCAGTTCCTTTTTATCGAAAATATAAGGGTGCTATTGTTGCACAGTTTCGGGGAGTGACTGCTTCTGGTTCGTCAAACCAGGAAGGTTTAATAGTCGCTAGTGTCCACTTGACTGCCGGCCTTACAGATGGATCCATTGCAACTAAGAAGGCCCAGATGAAGACTCTCATAACTTATCTAGAGCATAATCACAAAGATAATGCCTGGGTTATCGCTGGCGACTTCAATATTGTCACTTCAACCTACACTATCGAAACCGCTCGCAAGAATAAGTCCATCACTGATGAGTCTGCAAGCACACTAGCGTCTATCGAGACTGCAATCAGTGAAGCTGGTTTTGTAGATGCCTGGAGTGTTGCCCGAGTAGAAGCAACTGACCAGCCAAAAATAGCTGATGTGGATGAGCTATTTGAAGGCGAAGAAGGCGCAACTTTCGATCCGCAAAACAACAGACTTGCTGCTGGAACCACCACTACTTCGCATGACCGACCACAAAGATATGACAGAATACTGATTCGCCCAAATAATGCTCTTCGCATCATTCGTTTCAACCACTTTGGTTTGCCTGAGACCGTTGATGGCGTACAGATAATCGCCAGCGATCACTATGGAGTGCGAACAACAATGAAGGTTGCGAATGGTGGAGCAACAGATGAAAAAGTGGATTCAGACCTGATAAATCAGCCTCCAGTCCAACTGAAGCGCGCGATCCCGACCTTGTTGGATCCACCAGGCATGCATCCCGTTTTGGAGGCCCATGGTATGGTTCCCAACGAAGAGCAAAAGGCACGGCATCAAGGGGCATTTGAAACTCTTCAAAAAATTGTGTTAGACACAGCTGATGATTCGGGGTCTGAGAGTTCAGGTATTCCATTAGTCATGGTGCCAGTCGGCTCTTATGCTCTGGGTGTTTGGACATCTGATTCGGACATTGACTGCTTGTGCATCGGCGCGGTTAGTCCGAAGACCTTCTTCAAACTCGCCCGACAACGGTTACTAAAAGCTGGAAATCCTCAAGTGCGGATCTTGAGGAAGGTTGAAGCTGGCACTGGCACTATGCTCGAACTCTCTGTCAATGGTGTATTGATGGACTTGCAATATTGCCCGGCGGCGCAGGTTCTCGAAAGGTAGATGCACCTTATTTTTTATGGCTAGTTTAAGTGCTAACGTGATTCATACAGATGGGCTGAGTTTCCCGATATTCCAGCATCCGACCCTATCTTCAACCTCTCAGTTCTCTCCCTTCGCAAGTTGAAACCCTACCGCGATCTACTTTACATCCAACGTACGCTGCTATCCAAATCCTTGTTCGGCCAGGCTTACCGCTGCATAAAACTGTGGTCTATTCAGCGGGGTCTGTATTCCGCGAAGTTTGGCTATTTTGGTGGAGTACATATCACGCTCATGCTCTCCTGGGTTTGCAAACGACTCTCGCACGATGTCGGTTCGGTCAATGCCGCAGATATAGTCACAACCTTCTTCCAGCACTATGCTTACTTTGAATGGGCTAAAGATATGATGTACGACGCGTTTTTTCACAAGAAAAAGCCACGGTACCATCGCAGCGCAAGAGAGCCCATGGTTGTTCTCGGCTTTCATGCGCCCAATTCCAACATTGCACACAATGCTACCATCCCAGGTCTGCAGATACTTATCAAGGAACTCAAAGCTGCCGATGCAAAGCTAAGTGAGCCTGGTATGACCTGGGATAAGTTCTTTGGTGCATCTTCAAATCCAAACTCGGGGTTATCTCTTCCCTTAGGAGCCATGGAATCTCTGGGCACTTACAATGACTTCGTCAAGATTGACATACAATTCTGGGGTCGTACGCTGGCAAAGGGCAAAAGTTTGGTCGGTTGGGTGGAGTCTCGATGCATATCCCTCGTTGTTGGTAAGTATTCTAGAACTCAGAATGATGCTGTGACTGTTTTTCTGACTGCATAGATATCCACAAAGCACTACCAGAGTCCGAAGTGCGAATCTGGCCAACTCGATTCACAAGCAATACTTCGAACGACTCAAGCGACAGTAATGACTACCAAGGATGCTATCTGCTTGGTTTGTCGAAAGCTACCGAGACCAGCTTAACTCGTAGCCCAGAAGACAAACAAGAGGCTAGGAAAGCACTCGACAAAGCGCTTGATCGTTTCCTCACCCAAATTCGGACCGATGAGAAGAACTACGACTCAGCCACTTGTTGGATTGATGCATCACTGGTAAAATCGCGTGATGTCAAGAATCTCCAACAGGATCATCGAGAATGGGGACATTATGCCATGGATATCGATACGGATTCAGATGATGAAGAAGATCTCGAAGAAGATCTTGAGGATAGTGATGAGGCCAAACCGCAACGCGCAATCCCCCAACGCCCTAAACCCACGTCGGAACCTTTGTCGAGAACAAAGCTACGTCCTGCATCCGACGTTCTCAATCGATTGCGATGGGACCCAAGTCTTGATCCTAGTGACTACATCATTGGATATGAAGACCGTTTCCTTGGTGCGAAAGAAACGGGACTTGAAAGATGGAAGACTGAACAGACGGATGAGGAATTCATTCCTCAGCACAGGATACTGTATTTCAAGAAGAGGGGTGGAGACGGCGAAATTGTGTGGGAAAGAGCGACGAGGATAGACAAGGTTTTTGGCAGTGGCCTTGGTGTTGGAAACTAGTTATATTTTGACACATTGGTATGAAGCTTTTACAAGAGCAACGAGGGATAAGAAGGCCAGAAATTCAACGATCACATAATTAATTCTCCCTCCTTTGACCCCGGAATTATAACGTGATAAATTTTTAGCTTATTCCCAGTCATCTCCCTTTCTTGGTTGCTTAACAAAACAATTTTTGTTTTCACTATTTCTGGCCTACTGACCCGCTGTTTGCACAACTCATTATTCATATAGGGATATTTTGCATCGTTACCGAAGGTCAAATTAAAAGGGTTCGATGCAGGTTCTCGCAGGACACCGATTCACCTCCAGGTCCAATTCACCCTCACGCCGACAAGAACTAGTCCTCATAGAGGAAATAAGAGGCCGGTGTCCAGGATAAACTCTTGCCATCAAATCATCTGAACGGATGAGGAGCCCAAACCTAATATTCTTCCTGTCTTGAAATCCAAACTTCATGTCTTTCAAGCTATAATTATACCCTAGGCTTCCAAGGCCGTCTCGAAAACTCTAACGCAGTTCCAAATTCTGGTGATTTCGCTTTTACCTGATGTCGCCACCACATGCAGGAACGCGGTCAAGCGAACCATTTCCTTCAATAGCACAGCCTCAGCTGACCTCTCAACGAAGGGTCGCCAACGCTCTGCCAGCGTGCTGCAAGACCGGAAGATAGAAATAGACTCAGCTGCCCACGCACCCCGCTAATACTGTTCCTATCAAAACCCCCCATGGGACCATGCCCAGCTAGGATGTAAGTTCCGCCCCTAACACTAGCACGTAGCGCAGCCAAGCAAATAGAGGAAAGCTGCCCATGGGGTATCGGTAAGCCAGAGGGGTCATCTGCCGATCCGGCCGGTTCCACGAAATCCACTCATCGCGGTAGATTGGGGTAAAGTTGCCGTGCTCCTTGCCTTTTTTCATGGACTGCGGACCTGCGTTTTTTTCGCCTTCGATTTTGACATAGGATACAGTGCTTTGCGTTTCCGTCATGCACTGGTAGAAAGATTTGTGTCAGCCAAAGACTTTCAGTAGGCTCATCACAGGCATTGTATCTACCGCTTCATGTGTAGATTCGTTCATTTACTTGTTGGTTGGTTAACTAATTTGTCAATGTCCAAGCCGCTCTTTCCCCCTAATTATCGGCAGATGGGCAAAGTCGAGCGAGACTTGTGCAGGGCGTTGTTCGGACCGAAGTGGAGCGCGCTGGCGCTGGCCACGTCTCGCCTTGTTGATGAGGGGTTTCGGGCTCCGTGCGTTGGGTTGGAGATACTGGCCGTAGAGACACGCCATGAGCATGACCGAGTCCCTACTGTTATAGTAGCAGGTGATATAGCTATTACTTGGTACTGGGCTGGGAATTAGGTTATCATGGCGACTTGGCAATCAGGGGAGTGAGAGTGAGATTGAGAGCGAGAAGGGGTATGCTTTTTGGTAATTCTTTTCGTGGACAACGGCGAGGAGGGAATGCGCTCAGCCCCTTCAGGTGCCTTATTGACCTTGTACTGTTTTTTTTTACCTCGGGGCAATCACTATGTCATAGCAAGCAGCCCCAAACTCCGCCTTGAAAGAATTAGAAAATATAAATGTTTTTCATTTCGAATGTGATGTCTACAAAAGCACTGTCCCAAGTGCCCTACAAAAAACGCCAGAGACCCCCGCTCAACCCGTGAATTCATTGAAAAATATCTATACATTCCAGAGTACATTCCTCTGGTCTCTAGCATTAACCCAGACATACTCTGTACACCTTGGATCCGACTTGGACTTGCCCAACGTCACCGCGAAAAGATTAATTTCCATCCACACAGGCCGCATGCCCATGCGCTCCAATCGCTCCCACCAGCTGCGGAATCGCTTGAAGTCTACGCCGCCACCACCAACGCCCTTATTATCGATGTGAATTCCATCTCCGAGATGGAGTTCAATCATGACTTGGCCAATAGGCAGGACGGACTTTCCAGAGGCAGATTTGACGTTATCGAATGCATCCATCATGGTGTCTAGGGCGTCGTATTCACTGCCTTCGACATCGATTTTCAAAATGTCAATGTAGGTGTGGTTGTTCTGCTTCATCAGAGATGGTAGCGTCCAGAAAGGAGGCTCGCTTTCATGCTTATCCTCCTTTCCTAGGCCAATCTTCTTGAAAAAAGTGCGGTGACGGTGTTTCTGTGCAATCTGGGCGCCCCAACGTCGACGGAGAAGTCGTAACCCCAGATGCGGGCGCTAGGTACGCGCTCGAGCATTTCAGCTTCGAACGAGGATTCGCCGTTGATTCCAAAACTGTACATTACGAGACCCTCCTGGGCGTCGGAAAGCGGCTCTTGGGATGCGGTGCGTAGAGCCGAGGTTTTGGGTGCTGGAAGCCCTTCGTAGACGCTCATACCGCAGACCCATTTTCCGCCATCACCCATACGTCCCACACGCTGGATGTCATGTGGGCATGTCCAAGTAGGAGGAAAGAAGTCCCAGATGGTGAAGGGGTATCTCATAAAGTCCATGGGGAAGAAGGGAATCTTTGGGTTATCTGGATGAGACTTGGCCATGACTTCACGCTGCTCAACACTCTTCTTCCACGATTTCTCGGAGAGTGCAGAGCGGTCTTTTATCCATGCTCGGAGGAGTGACGATGATTGCGAAGAGCCAGCCGCTGGTAGTACAGGGAGATAAGGAAGAAGAGCCGTGCCAGCGGATTCCTCGTTGTGGAAAATGACGATTAGGAACACGACAACAAATATTCCTGCGAATATGCGTCCTGACGAACTGCGTTAGTAAAGCCTCGGTACGAAGTATGGTAAGGCATAGATGTATATACCTCCGAATGACCTGAACATCTTGGCAGTTAAAAGAAGAAGAACGACGTTCAATTATTTAAATTAGAGAGGCGTAGAACAATCGTAGACGTGTACATATACCTCCGAGTTGAATCGGTGGAGGACTGATTTGCGTCAAGTGACCGGAAGGAGTGGAGTTGAGAGTGAGTGTAGAGGTAAGAAGAAGGGAAACAAAGAGAAATAAAAAAAAAGATAGTTAATTCAGATGGCCCGAGCCCCGTATTTGGATACAGGCGGCGAGTCAAATTATGGTCAAACAGGCGCCTCTCTGTCTGTCTTCAACTCCTGACATAGATCGCCGTTTGGATACGTGCCAAGCATTCCGGCCGAAACACATAACAGCGGGACCCAGGTTGGCAACAAGTGTTACGCGTACACGCCCACCCACCCCGCCAAGTGCCAACCCACCACTGCCATTGAAAGATAATCATCAGCGCGCCTCCTCCCTGTTTAGTTGGTGTTGGAGATGGGTCGATCAGGCTGATTGAACGAGAAGGCACCATCAGCCGCCCCTGATGACCGTTCTCGTGCGGGCTTACTGCGGAGAACGAGACTAAGACCGCCAGCTACATGACGCTACACCAGCACCATTGGCTCCAGGCCCATGGGCGTTCGCTATCTCGCGTGAAACTAAGTGGACGGCGGGTCGATTAGCCGCGGTGGACGTTTTGCGATTGTGACGGGGGCGGAGCACAATTATGGGTCCATCAGCCGTCCGCAGCCACCAGCGTGGTTTCATCCATAGACTGACCAGCTACCTGTGCTCCTGACCCAACCCGTAGAATGGACCAAGGACTGGTCCTTTCACGCAGAGCTGAGAATTGCGCAGATTGATATGGTTCAAGATGTGCAGGGAATGCGTGTACGCGTCACAGGTATCAATGATGTCATATATTTTCTAACTTGCTATCTAATTTACGACAAAAAGGAACAAAACAAGTGGGTATTGCATATTGGTACAGTGCTATTTACAGAAAAACTTGGTGTGATGACGACTGCAAGTGATAGAGTATACGACCTTTGCGCTATGCAATCCAGGCGTATTACTAGATGTCTGACGCATACGAATACTAGTTCGTCCGCCTTGGCCACTAGGCGCAGTGTTCAAGCCCAGGGTTTCATGAGTATGAAAGGATCATGCCAATGTCTTGTGAACAAAGACAGCAGCCACAATAAGCAGGACGCTGCACGTGGTGAACACTGTATCGCGGTGTGCCTCGCCTAAAAAAATCCAGTGGTTAGCGTTCGTCGTGGTTGGGGAGTGGATAGCACAATGCGTACCTTCTTTCGTGGTGCTAAGCGCAAGCACGACAAAGACGTTAAGGGGAATGCGAAGAATGCCGTAAATGCTAGCTCGTGAACCGTCTTCAATCAGCTTGCTCTTCAATGAACCCATGGCGGGATAGTAGATTCCGCAGCAGAGCTCGAAGATGCAGAAACACCACAGGGTGAGGCGCTCGTCGCGGAAGTGTCCAGGAATAAAGAAACATATGGAAGAAACGGCGAGGATGCCTATGAGCATCTTTTGCGCGGGTAGTGGGTTCGTAGATGTAGAGACGTGTTTGTACAGGAGAGAACCAAGCATCATGGAGCACATGAGAATGGCAAAGATGAGACCAAAAGGCAGTTCTGCTTCCAGTCAGTTTCCAAGGATTAAAGTCGTTGGTGTAGAAAAGCTACTTACCCTCTGTTGAGCCAGACAATTGGTGACTGAGCTTGAGTGCAGGAAATTTAAAAAAGATAAACAGGAATAGTGATCCTTCGAAGAAACCCGATACCAGCGCGAGAATCATAATATTGCGATCACGCAGAATGGTTTGCAGTGCCGAGGCGGATGATGGAGCTGGCGTAGCCTCTTCTTGCTGAAGAAGCCCTTCAGTTTCAGACGCTCTTCGGTTGACCGATCCATAGTTCTCGCCCCAGTATGATGAGATGGCCAGGAAGGACAAGCTCAAGCATACAATAGACGCCATGAAAGGTGTCTTAGCCGTGCCCGTCTTGTTGACAGCCCATTCAGCAAAGATACCAGAGGCAATGGCAACACAAGTGTTCGAGGTAGTCATGGTGCTGAAGATGGCGCTCAGATGAGGCTCGCCATCTTGTAGCATGAGTTGGTTGAACTCGGCAACGAGCCAGCTTTCGAAGACGCTCCAGAGAATAGTTCCGCAAACACCGCCGAGTATGCGACCGAAGAAAAGAACGTAAATATTGTTGGTAAGAAGCGTGGCACACGAGAGGGAGTAGATTGCGCAGTATCCAAGACAGGCAGTCTTTCGGCCATAACGGTCTGCGAGTCCGCCTACAAAAGATGCGGATATGCCTGCTGATATGAAGCCTGTAAGGAAGAGGAATGCGACTGTTTCCTCTGGAAGTCCTTTCTCATCTAAGAGAGTTATGAGTATTCGTCAATGTAACCCTAATCACTGACACATACCTTTGTAGATGGGATAGATGTAAGGGCCTTGGAGCCAGTCCGCAGCATTTACCAGCAGGTAAATGGGGAAAAATCGTTTCTTCAACTTATGCAGGCCATCCATATCAGGTTCGAGAGATCCGAGTCCATCTTTCTTATCCGAGTGCGCCGACTCCTCAATGACCGCTTTGCGGGAGCGATGCGATTGATAGAATGCGAAGGCATTTAGCAACAGCGATCCGGCAAAAGTAGCTCTGTATAGGTCCATGTTGAATGTGGACTTGAGGTGTTGAAAGAGCGGAAGTGGGTAGGTACAATAAAAAACGATGCGCAGCGAATGTCCAGCAAACACGGTAAGGGAAAGTGTCGGTAGGACGTGAGGATGAGAGAACACAGTAGAATGGCGCTAGCTGGGTGTAAGCGGAAAGGGTTAGCCGGGATGCTCCCTGGGCAATGTTCCAGCAATATCAAGGCGGACGGCCATGACGGGGTGTGAGAGTCTGAGGTTAAGTGCCGCCTCACAAGCCGTCTGGCGCCCTTGGATGGGCCTTGATTGAGATCAGCCAAGCACAGCTGTTCCATAAACAGAGACGGGCTGGCCCCTCTGCGTCAGGACGGCGTGCGGGCTGACGGAAAGCTTGGCTGGATTGCGCGTCAAAAAGCGGACTAAGACGCCCTCGCGTTTCCGAAATGTGGAGCAGAGCCGTGCCCACCTCTGCACATCCGGGGTCTCTATGAGACCTCAAGTCCCTGGGCTTGCTTGAGTATCTCCTCTTTCAACAAATAGATCACGGGACCAATAATGCGACCGTTGGTATTGTCTGCCTGGGCAGATCAGAGAGCAGCCAGCTCCATATCGCCATCAGAGGTCGCATCTCGCTGTGAACAGCCGCATCATTGGTAAGCTGGTCCATCGTATCAAATTCTAGACTAAACCTTTAGTATATCAAGGTAGGTCGTAATGTGAAAAGGGGAATGCGTTAGGTCTAGATTCTCGAATAGCCTGTTCAGCTCAGCTCAGCTCTTGACTTTGGGAAGGGTGCCTCGCTCAACTTCGACGAGTGGAACGGCATCGTAGTGAGCCCTAGATTCATATGTTGTGCCGCTCTATTTTGACTCTTGCACTACAGATTTCTCGTCAAGCCGCCGGCGAGCGTTGATCGTTCAGCTGACGGCATTGCAGAGTGCGAGAGTTAGTTGGACTACGTAGCTGGCAGCTGGTAGGAACCAGGAAGCCCAGATAGAAGAAGATAGATGCTAGGGATAATATCATGTTAGTTGACACTGCAACAACTGGAAACCCATTTGTGAAGCCAGCAATTTGTACGAGGGACATATGTATGTGCATGCCGCTCGTCATGCCCTGGGAGTGTCTGATATTGATATCTTGGAAAGTCAAGATGATATATTCTCCTCTGCGAACTGCCAGATGAGGAAAGCAATGACGTAATGGAATACACATCGCCTCCCTGCACCCCCACGGTGGCATGGCGAGATGTATGTCCTCATCTGGAATTACAATGCCATCAAGGTGCAAGAGTGCAAGGGTGCAAGGTCCAAGGTGTTTTGGCAGTGGGTTCGAAACGAATGGGATCCGTTAAAACGTGTATATAGCCAGGGGCCATCGAAGGCAGTTTGTACCTATTTTGTCGGTATCTCCGACTTTTTGGCCGCTCAGAAGCTAAAAGTTCCATCTGGCATATGTATATGGTTGCTTAAATATGTTCAATTAGTACACTATGTTGAGGAATGTTTGCTCGGGCACTCGTCGAGGCTATGAACTCATTGCGCGGCCTGGTCTCAGATCCTGGAATTCCCCTGTATGATCATATGCTTACTCATAAGTATTATATGAAAGAATTCAAGACTCCCATGGTCCCAAAGAAAACCGCACTCGTGGATCGCCGATGCACTTTCTTTCTTTCACCGTCAGCGGTCACACTCCGCTAACCATCCTCTTCCGGTACAGACATATGGTGTCTCTAAGCCGTCGAAGCAGTGTAATTACCTAGGATAAACGAGTTCTCCTCCAAGGCGGCGATCGATCTCAAGCACATTTCGCATGCCAAGGCCTCACATCCAGGACATCTGCTACAACCAACATGCGCTTCCATGCAGAATATGCAATGATCAGGACCACCGCTTTGTACTATCCAAGATCCGATTCGAAATTTGCAAGACTGAAGTATGCAAGGATGCGACATTTTGACAAAAAGGCCATGTTGCATCCCATCTGAACCAGGGCTCGGTGGCTCGCTCACAAAACTATCAAGTAGATTAGTGAGTACTCGTAATCGAGCTGTGTACCATGGGGTTGACCTACGGACGGTCACACTCGGGGTGCCTAGCATAGTATTCGTCCGATAGACGCTCCCAATTCTGGTATGCGGTACTGTGTATATACTGCCATCCAGGCTCATTCAGGCTCTTAGGCGGCTTTATCGGCGGAGGACTTGCTCGGCGAGCCTTCTTTCGCCTTCTTCGCATCTCCGCTTCGTACATTTCAGTACGAGTTTGCTCGCCGACGCGCTGGCCGGGTGGATCGGTTTGGAACTTCATTCGCCAGTAGTATCTGTCGTACATCTTACGAAAGTTGGCATCCATCAAACGTTGATAGGCTTCATGTACAGCATGGAAAGCGGCTGTGTGGTTTGTTCCGGCATTATCAGGGTGATGCAAAAAAGCCAGGGCACGGAATGCAGCCTTTATGGCATCGTCAGTGGCACCAAACCCGAGTCCTAGAGCGGCATAGTAATCCTGAAAATTCCCAGAATCCATATTAGCAAGACGTTCTTTTTGGTGATGAAGTGAAATGGAAGTTGACTAAGAGAAAGTAGTAAAAGGTAACGGGACACAGCATCTGAAGATCGAGGTGCGGATATTCCTAGAGTTGGTAAATGTCTGCTAAAGCAAAACAGGCGTGAACGTATGCCGTTTGGTAGGTATGTCAGGTGAGGGTGAATGAGAGTACCAAAATGGCAATAATGGATTTGAAAGAATCCGATATTGCATAAGGCTTCTCACCTGGAAATAACATGGGAGATCAAACGGGCATCAGACGCTAGCCTGGTTGGGCTCAGGATATTGTGTAGATGCAAACAGTTGAGAGGAGTCTAGACCAGTGTTGACTCACAGAGTGTTTAGAGACTGCCTATTCACTTCGAAGATGAAGTGATCACTGCTTGCTGTATAAATCTTCATGTAAGCCAACACTCTGAACGAATAATCGCAGTGATATTAACTATAAAGAAATGTGATCCAGAGCGTGTTTATCAGGTGATTTTGAGACGGCGAATGCGTTTTCAGGTTGACTATTGATTCAATTCTCATCATCAACATGTTTTGTGCGAGGATGCGTTATTGTTCAAATTATCCTCAGAGTAGAGTCTGTATGCTAGAGGCGGTTACTTCATGCCAACTAAACATCTTACGTCATCTCCAAATGCTTTTGATGCTATTTGTGCTCTTGTATGTGCAGATTCTGGTCATTTTTGTTTGCTTTCATGCGCGCCTGAGTGTTTTGTTCCTCCAAGCATTGAGCATCCTGTCTTATTCCTAATCGGTGGAACTAGTTGGTAAATGAGTGACGTGTGCACTGCCAACCGATGCAAACCCTTGTACCCTCAGTGAAGAAAAAATGACACTATCTCGCGATATCGTCGAGTTTTGTTGGTCGATATATGTCAACCGATGTTGCGAGAATGCATGTGCAACTTGCATACTAAGAAGGATACCTCCAGGCGGCTACGTTCCTTGGCAAATCTAATCCACACAAGGACAGAGGCATTAATTTACATGCCGATAAGTCGAGCGACATCAGGAAGCATGCCAAGATGCCAACCATCGTGATAGTTTCACAGTAGAAGTGATACTTCCAGAAGATATCGCGCATCACGAGGAAAGTCTAGTACTAATATGGTTAGTGTAGGCGCGATTTAGCTTGAAACGTCACCCTTGGTTCAGAGTGAAGCGGCGAGTCGACATTTTCTTTCTGCTACCTTATCGGCAACTCGCACAATGCTAACAATCTCACCAAGACTACATAAGGGCTGCCATTGATCGGGTTGGAAGTTGTCCCTAAGTGTTATCTGAACGGGCGTCGCGAGTCGACTAAGAGCATCACTTGCCCCACCCCTTCGCGCGCTGCATCCTCTGATTTGAGACAAATTAACCTCAGCCACCTCCGTCACGCGTGGAACTCCATCATCATTGAACGCGACCTGCACAACCTGTGCCCTCTACGCGGAGCCTTTATTACTGTTCTTGGGGGCTGACAACAGCCTCACATGTCTGGCCCAACATCCAACCCAGATTGGAGCAAAAACGGGAGTCCCGCATATGGCACTTTTTCTCAATCCCCAACCAATCTCCATGCTACATTCAGCAACGACAGCAATGGTAGCACTACTGTCTTGTCCGGCAACGGAGATGAGGACCTCTCACCGAGACGTAGACCATCTCCGCAACGCAAGCCATCACGGCACATCGAGTTTAGAAAGTACTTGAAACGACCGTATCAGGAGACGCAGCGCACGCTGAGCGATGCCTTGAGATCAGCAAAGAGCAGGCAAGAGCAAGAGACCTTGCTTCCCGAGGAGGACTATGCAGGAAGCGATGGATGTTTTAACGGCCAAGGGCAACCAGCGGTCGCGAGAGCAGCAGATGCAAATACCGAAAATAGTTATCAGACGTACTTCACCATTCATCGGTATGCTGGAGCAGGAAATGAATGCTGGGAAATCATGCTAATATCGAAACAGAATACGAAGGTTGATCTTGGCCGTCATTGAAGATCCCTACACAGTGGACCAACTTCGGGAACCACGTATGAATGTCCTCATTGTCAAGCCGCTTGTTGATCGTCTTTACGACGAGGATGACATATCCATCGTCTACTGTTTGCTTGTAAATCGCATGCAATTCCTTCGGGATCAACAATTCCAGCAACACCACCAGACCGTAGATCTCACACGTGCCAATCTCTGTGAGCTAGTCGCGATGAAGATCTTGCGGCGGCATGATGAAGAGTCCACGGGCAAAGCCGGCCTGTTGCGACTGGCGCAGATCCTAGTAGCACCATTCCAGCCCTTTCAAGGAGCGCCTGAGGAGCGGTGTCCGCCACGACATGCCTCCAACTACCAAGGTCAAAACGATAATGATGGCAAGCTCACGGCTTTGGAAGTTGCCATTGTATCCGAAAGCAAGGTACTTCTCTCCGGTTCCGCGAGTCAGAAAGTCATCGACGCTATCTATCGCGGACGCATCGTATACACGCCGACCACGTTCATGGATATTATTCCAGATCACTACAAGTACAAGCCCATCTCACTATATGACCCACGGAAAGCACCCATACTCAACCAGTACCGACTCATGGTGCCGAGGACGCGTAATATAATTGAAGTGGTCCAGTTTATCGTACTTTTGGCCTTGTTCTGCTGGTGCATGTCGGCAAGAAAAGATCATTACCTTACCTGGCCTGAGCTCATCTTCATGGTCTATGGCGGCGGTTGGGTACTAGACGAACTGACGTCATGTCTTGAGCATGGTTGGGAGGTTCATACACAGGAGTTGTGGGCTTTCCTGGATGTCACGTTCTCCGGGATATTCATTGTTTATGTCTGGATGCGGTTTCACGGCTGGTTAACTGGGCAAGACGAGACTGGACGACAGGCTCTCGATGTCCTTACTGTTGCCTCACCTATTCTCTTTCCACGCATCGCATTTAATTTGATGCCTGAGAACATGCTTTTCATTGCCCTCCGAGCCATGGTCAAAGAATTCACGGCACTAAGTCTGATCGCTGTCTGGTGTTTTGGTGGCTTCCTCTTGGCACTCAAATGGCTGAGCATCAGCAATCCTGCCGTGGGCTATGAAGAGTCACCAAACTCCATCACAATCTCCAAATGGATGTTGTGGATCTGGTTCGGTCTTGATGGCACAGGAATAGATGAAGCGCCTGGTTTTCATGAGATTCTCGGTCCCACCCTGATGGTCATCTACGCGTTTTTAGGTAATACCTTATTCCTGACCGTCCTGGTGTCGATCTTATCAAACACCTTCTCCAAGATCGCAGCCGACGCGACAGCAGAGATCCAGTTTCGCCGCGCTGTCCTGACCTTTGAAGGTGTCAAGTCAGACTCACTTTTCGCCTATCGCCCACCCTTTAACCTCCTCGCATTTGTAATCCTCCTTCCACTGAAGTTCATCCTCTCACCTCGCTGGTTTCACAAAATTAACATTACAGCAATCCGAACACTCAATTTCCCTATTCTTTTATTCATAACCTACTACGAGCGCCGGTCGCTCTGGAAGCCCGTCCGCCAACTCAACGTCAATGGTCCTGGTCCCTCAAAACGCACCACATTCGGATTCTGGCAAAGCTGGAAACAGTTCAGTCCCCACGCTGATTTGCAGGCTGTGTTTGAGGAGGAGCCGCCCCAGGACGTAGTGACGCGCATTGAAGAGGAAGACGATCTCGAAGATGCCATATTAGAGAACAGTTTCGCGCCGACAGGTGCGGTCGGTACAAGGAGTGTTAGTCCTGGAAGTGCAATGACAGGAAGAAGGAGAAGGCTAAGTAGTGTTTGGCCTGGACCTGGTGTGTAGGATGGGGTCTATGACTGAGGAGACTAGGTACATGTACGAGAAAGACAAGATTGTAATTCGGGTGTTGTCTAGGAGTTTTGGCCTACTATCAATTGCATACTCTCAAGATACAATGCGAATAAACTATCTCACAGGTATCACACTTTGAAGCCGAAGCTGCTATTCAACTGTGCTTTTCTTTTTTTCTCTATTATTCTGATTGCGATTGGGTAGCTGTCATCTTTACCCGATATGGATAGTGTCCCCGCACTAACCACCAACGGATGTTACTAGTCAAAACCTACCACCACTTATTACCCCCAGCATATTGGCAACGCGCACGCCTATCTAGACCAAAATCCGATTACCAATCTGCATTATCTTCAGCATTAGCTTCTTTCTCTCTGTTCTTGACACTAATCTCTCAAAATCCGCGGCCTTGGAAGAGAAATTTGTCACCACCTTGCGCGGCCGCCACGGCACTCACCGACCGCACTTTGTTTGTCCGACGGGAATTTAGCGACTTAACGGCCTCTAGGAATCGCTTCCCTCTACTAAATCCTTTAGGATCGTCCACTTCGGCATACATAAAGGGAGCCAGAGCTGAGGGTCTAGCCAGAATCAACACTTCTCGTTACACAAGCTCCCTCTATCTGTCTCAGGGCCTCTTTCTCTCTACAAGAATCATTTGATACTTCAACACTGGCCGATATTATGTCTTCTGTACACAACTACCCTCTACCTTCTCACTCCTCGCTCGCCACGCAGTTCATTGGCAAGCGACTTGAAGACTTGGCCACGCCGGCTGTGGTGTTGGACCGGGCGCCTATTCAACGGAACTGCGATGCTATGCTGCAAGTGTGTAAGCAGTTGGGTGTGGGGTTCCGAGCACATATTAAGAGTCATAAGACGCTTGAGCTTTCAAAGTTGCAGGTGGGAGAAGATGGCGCGGCCAACTTTATTGTGAGCACGATTATGGAGGCAGAGCATCTGGTGCCGTTGGTTGCGGAGGAGCAGGGAAAGGGGAGAGAGGCCAGTGTATGTTGGTTTTCATATCCTCTCATTGTATTTGCTTCTTTCTTGCATGTTGTTTTCGTGTTCACGTTGGCTTGTTTGCAAGACGCAACGTTTTCGAACGTGTTGCTCTGTGTAACCTTCATTACTTTGTCATTCTCAAAACAAAAAAGTAAGGGAACCAATTCCACTAACGTCACATTTGTAGATTCTATACGGCGTTCCGGTCCCACAATCTGGAATACCACGCCTGTTATCCTTGGCTGAGAAACTACAGCCAAAATCTGTCAGCGTCATAATTGACAACCGAGATGCATTCCTCAAGTTCGCACAACAGCTGGCTGCATCCACAAGTCAAACTGAGCTTGGTGTGTTTATTAAGATCGACACTGGCTACCAACGTGCTGGTATCAAAACCAATTCTCCAACATTCCCATCACTTGTTGAGACGATTGTATCAAAAACGCAAGAAAGCGGATCCAAGTGTTTCTTCCAAGGCTTCTACAGTCATTTCGGCCATAGCTATGCTGGATCTTCGGAAAGTGACGCGACGAGCGGTCTGATTGAAGAGCTAGTTGGACTGGAGGCAGCGGCGCAAGCTGTCCCGGCGACTTTCGATGGAAAGCTGGTGCTGAGCGTTGGTGCGACACCTACTGCAACAGCAGCCCAGAATATGCTTTCTAGTTCTTCCCCACGGGTTCACGAGTTTCAGACGGTGCTTTCGCGGCTTAAAAATAAGCATGCTGTTGAATTGCATGCTGGTGTGTACCCATTGTTGGACTGCCAACAGATCGCAACACACGCCCGACCACCGACATCTTCGTCCGAAGCGCCGTCAGCATTCCAGCCACTCTGTAATTCCAACATCGGTATCCGGATGCTGCTCGAGGTAACAAGTGTATACAAGGAGCGATCCAAGCCTGAAGCTCTCGTATCGGCTGGCTCTCTCGCCATGGGCCGGGAACCCTGTAAATCCTACTCAGGGTGGGGAATCGTCACGCCTGACCTAGGCAACTCTTCCACCAAGCATGTCTACGATGAGCAGCAAGGCAAAACGGGATGGATTGTGGGCCGCATCAGCCAAGAACATGGCATCCTGACCTGGGAAGGTGACAGGGATGAGTGCAACGAGCTGACGATTGGAGACAAGGTTATGGTATGGCCAAACCACGCGTGCGTCGCAGGAGCAGGGTTTGGTTGGTATCTGGTTGTTGATTCTGATGAGGGTGGTGAGACGGTGGTAGATGTTTGGGTACGATGGCGGGGATGGTAGACTAGAAAAACAAGGTTCGTCCGCCCGGAATTAATATGTGTGCATATGCACATGCGCCGTTGCGCGTGGTTTGTCGCTCTGACCCTGCATCTTCAGTGTCTCTGTTGTCAGCAAAGCCGGTAGATAAGCTACTGTACGGGATATGCTTTTTCTTGCATGTGCTGGGTGTATGTCGGTGCCAGTGACCTGTTTCAACATCATCTTGGGTTGAATTCCAAGATTCAGTCAGCAAGCACATAATGCTTATGGGGGCAGCTGGTTCAGGCAACCCATGCAACGGGACACTTGCTAGTCTTACAGAACCACCTTTTTCATCCTGACATGCTTCTCGACGCGAGTCGTGTATGCCTCCAAGCTTTCGACACTCATATACGTACGTATTTGATACGAAATGAGATTTATCTAGCAGCCCGGCATATTAATTTCGGAAATATATGGAGGCTGGCGGTCGATCCTCGTTCTGATAAGGCCGCGGAGAAGGCTACAAGATTATGTTCTCACGTGACCGCGAATACTCATTCTGTGCCACTGTACATGTTCCCACGTACACATATGTAATAGTAATGGTGAGCATGCTAAAAGTCCCACATGCACCTGGTCGCTACCGTCTGACGAGTTTGGCGCTATACACGTCTAGACGGAATTTTAGAAGCGGGCCTTGCAACTCCGTCATAGTGCCAGGTGGCATGCATTGCCCGTGTTCAATCAAACAACTTCTGGGGCTCGAAACATTTCTATCAAGCTTTTTTCCGTCCGGGGCACAAAGGCCCCCTAAACTTAGTATGGGAAGGGCGTCGCGCAAGTTTGCACGTGGCACAGCAAATGATGAGCGGTAGCGAATATGTGCTGGCATCGTAAGCGACTGCACACAGTGGGAGGCTTTGGTGTCGCTTACAAAGGTGATGGGACAGTAAGAAGTTACCTAGGCCGCTACAAAGTCACAATATCACAATTTTTTCGCGTGCGAATGGCTACACCGTTTGAACCGGCCAAGAGTAGCGGCTTGGATGCTTGGGCCCCGTCACGCCGGCCCCGGGTGATGACGCTGGCGATGGGCTACGGTGTTTCAGCTAACAAGGTATGGCGGAAGGTTGCCCATCAGCGCAGGCGGTAACTCTTCGGCGCGCGAAAGCGAGCGACAGGACGGCATGCCGCCACCGCTCAGGGCGGGCGGCCTTGGAAAGATCCAGGCCGTTGCTTCTTCCTGTCCCTGGTCTGGTGCTGGCGGCTGCATTGCATATCTTCTAGCGCAGCAGGTGAGGGGTGAGATTGGAGAAAAACAAAAAGGACGATATCGTCGTCTGGTGCCCCTGGCACATAGCCGGCCTGGGACGAGGGGGCAGCAGAAGGCCTGTGTTTGTGCTGCCGTGCGGCGTGTCGGAGTATGTAGAGACTTGTTGGCTGGTTGCTGTTGGGACGAATGGTGATGGCTGGCTTTGGTGGCGAGGCGGGTTCCCCCGCCCTGCTTTGGCGTGCCAGCCGTCACGGGCACTAAGGGATGCAACCAAACTTGTTCGGGGCAAGCCCAGCGCACCACCTGCAGCATCCTCCTGGCGACCAGAAGGGCTCCCCTGTGGCCTGTGACCTGATGACTGACGAACCAAAGGCGCCCTGGACGTTTGGGACCGTGTCCGTTGTCCAGTCTACTTTCCGCCATCTCCGACACATCTGAACATTTCCATCGCTTGCGCCGTTAAACCCCCTCCCCCCACAATGCCAGTTCCCGGGATGCGTCTTTGTTAGGAGACCCCTGTGGATGCTCGCCCCAAGACACCTCGGCAATCTCGATTCCTCCGTCGCGCCTTGTTGCGTGTATATGCCCTGAGGCCTTTGAAGTGTGAGACGACGACGACAACGACGAACCGAATTGGCCTTGTAGCACCACAGGACCCCCGAGCTGATAGCCGCCTCTTGGCCCTTGGGGGCCCACCACCCACCGCCCTCGTCACATCACCATGGTTCCTCTTCGACGACCGTCCCAAAGAAGTCACCGCAGCCCCGAAGACCGCGACGCCTACGCATGGCAAGACGAGCGCGACAAACGCATCATGACGGCCACCTTCCCCATCCATCCCATAGCCTCTATGCAGGCGCCCTTCGAAGAGTCCATGCTTGACGCCACTGGCGAGACAGGCCATGTCCCCTTCGTAGCCCCCAAGAAGGGCGTCAAGACCCGCCAGCATTTGTTGTGCAGAGACGAAAACGCCCTCGAGCCTTCGTGGAATTTCACCTATAGTTGTCATTGGCGGCACAACCCAAAGGGCAAGTTCCATGCTTTGACCAAAACAATTGCGCAGATCATATTTGGTGTCCACCTGCTACATCAGCACCTCGAGAAGTCCGTGGCCGACGTGGCCGACATTCTGCTCAAGCATGTCAATGAGCTTGACAGCTTTTTGCAGAGGGCAAATGAGGATCTTGAAAGCAGCATGAAAGACATGCTGTTCCGACACAAATGCCTCAAGGTGCCCATGGAGCACGTAAACGAATTCGACCGCCTTCTTGAGGATCGCTCCTATCGTGCTCAGCTACTCGACGGCAACATCGTAATCGAACGTACGATTGGGCGCATGTCGCAACTACTGAACGATTACCTTGTCGATATTAACATATTCCGTGAAGCAAACCAGGAGCTTGACATGTACTTGGCCGACGTGGGGGACGCGTGGACATATCGAAACGAGGATATTGGACGTATATATTCTGCCATGTGTGGCAATACCGGAGGCTGGTCGCAATTCTTGCAGAGTCTAGTCGCCAAAGCGGAAAGGCTGGGTGTTGTACTTGTTCAAGTCAGCAGCTACTGTAACGAGATTGAGAAGCGCTGCGGTGCTGCCAGTCGTCGAAGCTTGGTAAGTTTGCCTGTTGTCTTTCGACATGATACCCAAGTCACTTGGTACCTCGTTCATCTCAGAGTACTGATCTGGTTAGATTGCAACCCGCACATCGTCTCGAAATTCGTCCAACTCACGTGAGGGTCGTTCGTTTCGGAATTTTGCGAATAACAAGCCTCTTCCTACACCACCTCCTGAGCGCCCTCCCTTCCTGAGTGCTTCTTCTTCTGGTCGGGAAACTCCAGCAGGCTTCGGAACGCCTCAGCGACATTCCACAGTCAAGGCCAAGCCTCAGCATCAGTCGGATGTTGTCGAGAAATCCGACTCTGTTACCCAGACCCCAAAGCGAAGCCAGGATTCGTCTACCGCGTCAGCGATATCCAGGGCTGACGTGCATGTGCAGCGTCAGACAGATCAGCATGAGTATTACCAGGGAACCTGGTACAATGATGAGGAACGTGGAAGAACGACGCCGTTAGCAGAGCCCGGTAGTACGAACCAACCCACGGGACACCAGGAGAACCCTTCACCATCTACCGTATCTGCTGATGGAAAAACGTCAATACCAGGACATACGGATGCGAAACCAGATACAGAGGATAGCAGTCCTCCTTTGACTGCCAAGGATTCTGCTTACTCATCTGTCTCTGATGCATCGGCCATGTCTCCAAGTCTTGCATCGCCACGTTCAGCCTCGTCTATGTCTTCACGGCAAACGGCACAGTTTGGCCTTTTTCCCACTCGAAATTTCAACACCCGTAAGGGCTCCATCTCTGGCACTCCAGGGGGTGGCAGGTCTCCTGTTCTTGACCAGTCTGATGACTCCTTCTCAAAGCCTGCCGAAATGCCAGCCCGCCCCCACACCTCCATGTCTACTCATGCCGACGCCTCAGCTAAGCGGCTGTCAAAACGGAGTAGCTTCACATCCCTCAAACGACTATTCACAAAGAAGAAGTCGGGCGATATTGGTCCTATTGCCGAGTGACATTCCGTTTTCATTTCATCTTCCTTCCATCATGTGCAATTCTTTGACCTCGTATGGCGTTGCATGGCTTTATACCCCATTTGACTGCGTACTGCTCATTTTGTGCATTTCCAATGCTGTCGTCTCCAACGTGGTCGGTGGCTGGCAGTCTTCGCGGTCGGCAGAATCCTTTGATTGTATATATTCATATTTCTCTTTGCTTATCGTATTCTCATGACAAGCTATGTGGGGTTGTTTTCGCTAGGTAGGCAGGCTTTCTTGGTAAGAAAGATGCCGTCGCATAGAACGTTTGGGGTGGCTTGAGGGTCAACTATCGTACTTGCTATGGGCCGTAATCGAGACTGGCGCTGGACATGGACGACATGGAATAAGGAGTGTCTGCGGTTGTTGATCAGAAGCTTTGGAAGAGGACGCTCGGAACCATGTTGACGGCCCTGGTATTGTTTGAGATCATTCTGCTGCAGCAAACATCTCAAAGGTGCAGTACACCTGGCGTAAGTAGGAACCAATTTCTTAAGCACGTACGTTGCTCGCTTTCTTTTCGCATTTTGGTTGCTGTCATCTCTTGTGTCTGCTACTTCCTGTTGGGCTGTCGTGGGGAGAGTGGCTCCAGTTGTGGTAGATGTAGAGTAGGCGCGAGCCTCACTCTCAAAATAGCGTCTCCAACAAACTCTCTCTACCTCCTCCACCATATCCAAAGCCCCCATATCGCCAACACCACTCCGTTTCTTATAAGGATGCTGACAGGGGTCGCATAAGACTTTCCTGTTCTCACCCTCCTTGGATATTTGCTCTCCGTGCAGCATAGTCTTTTCATTCTCGCCGTACCGATAGCTTGTCCATCATTCACCGCACACCCATAAACAGAAGCAAACCTGGCACGAAAAGGATCCCTGCACCACGATTGATTCTTTCGGCAGCTTCTCTTCAGCATGTCAGCTCCTGACGATAATGACATGCTCTCTGATCGAGATTCAAACGGGGGCGGTGGTCGCACGTCGATAGGCTCCAGCATATCAGGTCTGAGCAGGGCATCAGGTAAAACCGCACCTTCAGCTTCAAACCCTACAATCCCAGCTCTTCTTGGTCGTGGCATCACTTCAATGCTTCGCACCGGAACTGAAATGGGCGATGTGGGCGACATTGTTTTGGACAACATGCCTGGCTCTGGCAGGAGACAGCACCATACACAGTGGCATGGCGGCTTTGGTAGTATGTCGGCAGCTTCTTCGATGTCCAACACATCCAGCAGAGCGACCAGGTCCGGATACTACTCGTTGTCTTCAGCGCAGAGATATCTGACTGTGCCAAATGGCCCACAGTGTGGCGCGAACGATAACTTACCGGCGATCCCGAATTCCTCTTCTTCATCATCGACAGGAACGACTGAAAATCGAAACAGAGATCCGAACCGATTACAGCCAATGGTATATACCGCACAGCCTTCTTACAATCTCCCAAATAACAGGTCCCTTACGAACCTGCGCCGTGCACATGGTCTGCTACCCCAGAGCCCGTACGTTCACCTCGCCTCTCCTAGGGCTGGTTCTGGATCGTCAACTCCTAACAATCAGTCAAATTCATCTTCTTTAAGTGATAGCATAGGCCTGCCCTCACAAGCTTCACAAAGTTTTGAGGGACAGAGTCTGTCAATTGGTGACTACAATCAAACCTACACGAACAACGTACATCCTTACAGTACGAGGGGTCTGTCGAATATAGGTCAAGGACAACTATATCGTGGTTTTGGCTATCCGCATAACGTGGGTCAAATGAGAGTCAGACTTCCGTATCAGTCATCGCCGCAAAGCCTCCAAGACCGACGTGAAGAAGGGAATACGTCTCATCCTTTTGGCGACACGGCATCTGGCGAGCGGTCTGACAGTCTGCGTACCAGCAAGTTCCAATCTCATCGCGATCTGTCAGCTATCAACTATGCGGATCATCGCTCTGAGGCTTCTTTTCTGCCGGCAAGCCATAAACAATGCATTGCGGCCAAACAGGCTGAGTCCAAGAGGTTTGCAGCTGGTCCCTTGTCTAGTAGCTCGATACGTCCGCGTACCAACTCTGATGCCCTGTCATTTGATACGACTGCATTTCCGATTTCAAACGATGGCAGACCCATTGAAGTGCTCCAACGTGCAGGTGACATCGAGGATTCAAAACTCAAAGACGCGAGCTCTGGCATATCAAACCTCGCTTCCATTGTCGCAGCATCGATGCCGGTAGCCACTCATGACAACTCAACAGAGAAGACGACGAATCAAGTTACAAGCGATTCCAACATAGTTACAAGCCCTGAACGAAGCAAAGAGGATAGACTGTCTAGTGTGTTAGCCGGATACCCAGGAACCAGTCCAGATGCTCCGATTGGCGAACTATTCGGAAACGGTACTCCTTCAGAGAGAAGTCGTAATGTATCGGAGTATGCAGTGGCTTCTTTGGGAAGTGGTGTGGAGTCATCACCATTCGTGACACTAGCTACCAGTGACCATGTTCAAAAGTCGTTGGATGAGCGATCTTTCGAGTTTTGCACAAGCATACCGGACGAATCACCGGACCCAGCAAGACCCAGATCCATTAAAGGTTGTGACAAATATTCTCGACCAGCTCTCGATCTCTTGCTTCAAAAAGGACAGCAGGTTATGGATCCGGGTATATACTCCTGTTCAATCGCGGAAGGCGCTACTAGCCCCACCAATGTTGGTCTTCAACTGTCATCTCAATCCTATTTGTCCAGACCAGAGACCGCGGCTGTAGGAGATATCGAGACTAACTACGGAATCTATTCAACTAGGTCAGCTGTAATACGAAAGCTTTCGACTGTGAATTCGACCCAGGGTCATTTTCCATGCCTCACGAAAGACTCTTGTGCAACTTGTACTAGTGCTTCTTCGGAGAATGATTTGGGAAACAGCCAGGTCACCATGCATCTGGGGCAGGTTGGCCGTGTTACATCAGTCGTAGGTGTTGGCCCTCGACATGTTTCTCGGCGCTCAGCTGCGGGTGTTGGGCCTCATCGCAACTCGCTGGCTCCGACGAGATTGACGGACATACAAGAGGATAGTATTCAAGAGGATAGTGCGGCTGACGTTGAGCTTTCCAGCCACCGATACCCTAGTTCGTCAGGTTATCGTCCTGGTTTAAGAGAGACGTCGCGCAAAGGCCCCAGCTCTCAATTCATGCTTGGTACGCCGTTGAGTATCCTGGCTTCGGGCGACAATGTGGTCAATGCCTCGAGGCTGTCGACAGTGTCATACCGAAGTAGTGATATTGACCGCGACGCGAGTAAAGCGTTCACTCAATCGCTTGGATTGCCTCCGATGCAGTCCAGCCAAGTTGGTCTATCTGACGAGCTGCCCGGTGAGGTTGGTCTCCACCATTCTCGTTCGATGGAGGTGGAGCTCCATGCATCACAAAGGTTGAATGAAGGTAGTCCGCCGAGGCCTGCGGCGGCTGGTGAGATGCGACGTCAGAGGATTCCGCTTGCCGAAGTGGAAGATGTCGAGCGGGCGGCACTCTCAATGCAGCCTGTTGCTACTGTGGGCTTGTCAGAGATGCATCATGCTTGCTCGCGAGAGGTTGTGGCGGAGAGCAATGAATCGACTTTGCCTTCAACAGGAAGACTTGCAAAGACCTTCTCAGAGCCTTCTCCATTGTTGAAGGGGTTTACCAAGCGTGGTGAATCTGCAGAGTCTATAATCAAGGAAGGGGATCATCATCCTCACGCTACTCAGAAGCCCTCGTCTGCTTGTCTTGGACCTGTGCCTGGTATTCCTCATATGGCTCACGAGGATGATGCCGATGACGAGCTCGAGACGAGAGGAAAGACAGATGGTAAAAGCAAGCAGAGGGATGTGTCAGGCTACATCGACGGTGGTGGTGGTGGTGGTGGTGGTGGTGTTGTTGCAATTGGCGCTAGTGGGGCGGGCGTAGTTGAGAAGTTGGAGACGGGCAATGACAAAACAAGCACACAAACACACCACTCGACAGCTCCACCGGCTGTATCATCTTCTGTCTCTCTTCGACGTTCCAACGAACTTCATACCCAAGCTTCTCGCTATTCGGGTGACTTGACTTTGCCCTCGAGCAGGTCCCTCCACGGACACCACGAGGCAGCTCCGCTTGCCAATTCACAGACTGTACCACCTACCGTCTCGCGTCGACGTTCTGGCGCACTCCACAATCAAGACCCTCGCTATCCGGACGATTTCAAATTACCATCGATAAGCTCTGTAAGGTCGTTGGCCTCGAGATCTGAAGCAGGCGAGACGCATTCCCGTAACATAGGCACAAACCTTCCTTCGGTGGGGTCAATAAACACTGCTGTTGACACCTTCTTGCCACTTTCAGCAGCTACAGGTCACCCTCCTCACTTCAGGTCCTCCCACCACAGTAACAGGCTTTCTCAAGCATCCACCACGACCGCCTTCTCGACTGTACATACTGTTACTGCGTCCACATCTCGCTCACCAGCTGACAACACCGTACAAGCCCCTACAGACCAATTGAACAGCTTTCGCCTCATCAGCAATCAACCGCACGAAGTGGGAGAGCGCTACCCCACATCTTCTCTAGCACCGCCTACAGCAATCTTCCGTGACCAGTTGTGTGTCTCAGACACCTCAGACGACGACTTACACGACGTCACTCGTGAGGCCAGAGATCCGCTGTGCAAGCGGATTCTGACAGCTTGTGACAACACGTACTACAAGTTAGCTCTTCGAGCCAGCCGAGGTCAGCCATCTCCAGAGTGGTCTGAGCCTTCAGCGACTCAAGTCATCCAAGATAGAGCTCGTGAAGCACGAGATCTTACCGCTTCAACCGAGGCCGAATCGCACCATCAACGCCATCACAAGACGTGGTGGCAGAAGAGCTCACATCTAATTCGCAAATTCACCACCCGCAAACCTTCCCCCGCCAACGACAATGTATAATGTTCTGATGATCGCCCGCTTCTTGTTTGGAGTCCCTTACCCGCGCCCTACTCCGCCTCCTCCTCCTCCCAACACCCCAGAGCCGCAGGAGGGCAGCGGTAACGGCAACTAAGCGGTTACTATGTTCGCCCAGAGGGCTTCTTTCTTTTCAAAAATCATGTATAAATAACTGATGGGCAATAGCCCAAAATTGCTGCAATATAAGACTTTTAATTATTCAGGCGTGCACTTATTTGTCTGAGGGTTGTCAAAGTAATCTCCTTTGTTATGGTCTCTTCATGTCCTTGTCGTTACGCCACGCCATGTCTAGCTTTGTTAACATACATTGTTATTCTTTAGTCTCTTTCACAGACATTAATGCTACGTGCGTTTAACAACACACTCACCTGAGGGGATCAAGGAGAATGGTAATTCACAATGATCATTCGACGCTATCATGGGATGACTACACGTGGTTTTTTCTTGGTGTTAATGTTCAAGATGCATCGAGATAGAGGCCAGGTACTTAGATTTTTGGTGGCCTAGCCTATTTGATGTTCGTTTTCCGGTTTCACTGATTGTTCAAGAGGAAGGTAATTAGAAAAGCTAGCGGTAGAAGCAGCGACTGATAAGATAAACATACTTCAGAAAGATTGTAAGAGATCGAGATCAAATGAATTTATAAGATAATGGTCATCAGAGAACCACGATGCGAGATGCGGGGACGAGTGACTTGGGACTGAAATATGAGGTGGGGCACTCTAGGTCCAATCAACCCCACTTGTCCACCTAACTTACCCACCACGAATTTCGCGGTGTTCGTGCCGCCATCAGCTGGCGGGTGATAACTGTATACATCAGTATATATTTGTATCAAAATTCTCTTATACCATCAATCAGGGCTTTCCACTCAGTAGTCCTCTGCAATCTTCAGTAGTATAGTGGTCAGTATTTCCGCTTGTCAAGCAATTGACAGATCGCGGGAGACCGGGGTTCAA
>JAWDHC010000315.1:0-30185 GCA_036172615.1 Curvularia verruculosa
CTCCCGCCTAAGCCTTTCCCTTTCCTTTCCTTTTTCTCTCTTCCCCCTCTTCCCCCCTGTAAAACGTCTTCGTTTTCTCAGCTCTTCTTCTTGTTTTTTTCGTAGTATCTTTTTCTGTTACTGGTGTAATCCATCGGCGATTTGAGATTTTCTTCTTTCCGCAAAATAAAAACCACAATGCAAAAAAGAAGAAAAAAAACTGGCTAACTGACGGTGCAATTCGGGTAAGTGAGTTGTGAATGCTATGTAGTAGGCCTGCAATTCGGGTAAGTCAGTTGGACTAGTCGTCGGGTATGGGAATCTGAAGAGTCCAAGTCCGGCTTGCAAAGTGCATGTTATTATTTTGTTTTTTTTCCGTTGATTTGCTTTACTTTACGTTACTCTGCGCTGCTACGCGCATGTACATGTTCAGCTACAGAGACTGCCGATGCAGTATATGTACCTCTTTTTTGTTGAGAGGCACAGGGTGGTCGAGGTGCAGCTGAGCAAGATATGGTTGCATACTCTTCATCATATTGTAGTTGTGGGAGCAAAAAGATATGTAATATCTAGAGCTCCTGTGAGGACTCTGGGTAGATGTACTCTGACAGTAGTAAACTAGCATAATATACAAACATCACGGAGTAAAGCAAGGTTAGACAGCAAGGGACGATGATAATGGTCATGGAAGTCGTCAGTGGTATTGTGTTGTCTGGTTCTGATGTTTGACCTCTGTATATCCCACCACCACCAAAAAAAGACCCTTCCGTCTAAACCACCCTTTCCCCCTTATCCCAATCCCCTCTTTCCATCCTACCGACCCATTTCCCTGATTGAGAGACATTTGAAAAGCCGTACAAAGGTCATCCATTAAGACAAGAAAGAAGAAGAGAAGTAAGAAAAAAAAGGACAAAAACAAGAAGAAAAACGCCAATCCCCATTCGCGCTATTTTTCCCAGCTGCGAAGGTATCCTTGTGGGGGGATGCATATGCAACGCACAAAACTCCGGACCCATGAATTTCCCCATGTTTCTCCTCCCAAAGCCAAGATGTAAAAAAAGAAGGAATTTGTGGTGAGCTCCCTCCTCCCATAGTTTGAATCGGCCGTGAAACATCAAAAAACAAAAGAACACAGCTCATGAAACAAGATGGTGAGAACAAAAGAAAGAACAAAGGGAATAGAAGAACAAATGAAAAACAAACGGACCCTAAAAACTTGGGGAAACCGTTGAGCAACTGGAAAAAAGGTTGCCTTTCTTTTTTTGCCTTGTATCAATCTCCAAACTCCGGATTCGTAGTGCATAGTACAGGAGGGGAAATCGTAAAAGGTACAACCGTATCGCAAGACAGTTTGCGAAACGACTTTAGATCCATGTTGTAACCAAGAAGACCGTGCTGAAGATGGCGGTGCGGAGCAGTGAAGAGTAGAGATGGTTACTCAGCTCATATCCATCATGTCGGCATCACCGTAGTGTTCGCCATTGTATGTAGCAAGAACTTCATCGCTTGGGCCAAAGTTGCCCTCGTAGATGGTAGCACCAGAGCGACGCCTGGCATCAACCCATCGGCAGCCATAGCACTGGAGCACTTGGTCGGCAGTCGGTCGGTGGTCGGGGTTTTGGTTCAGCATGGCGTATACAACATGGTCCATAGAGTTGGGATCGTTGCGCTGCACCATAAATGAAGGCGCGCGCGCGAGGTCTTCCTCTGGGTTGGATGCTGGCTTCACCAGAATGGAAGCCATTGAGTCCTCAGCTGGGTCTGACATGAGGAAGCCATCCATGGAAGGCCTTGCTGACTCGGAGACGGGATCGCCATGAGAGTCTCGGCTGAGAGTGCTGCTCTCTGCGCTCCAAGTCAGGCTTGGGAGCACGTTTTCAAACTCGCCGGAACGAAGCTTTTGCCAGTAGTCGCCATTCTCGGGGATGACGCAGTTACCAGCGATTTCAGCGAGCATCATGCCCAAGGCAAAGACGTCAGCAGGCTTATCGAAACGACCCGAGAGTTGCTCGGGAGCGAGGTAGTGGCGATCACCCTCGCCGTCAATGCCAGCAGGAGCTGGCCACTGACTCGCCAAGCCAAAGTCTGCAATCTTAAGCCCGCCCTCGAAATCAATGAGAACATTGGCAGGCTTGAGATCGAGGTGAATGTATCCTGCTTCGTGGATGGCTTTGAGGCCCTGTGATTGGATTAGTACGGTTTGTGGGGGAGAACAAAGATTATGTTTCAAGACTTACCATCAACAGTTCGAGCAGGATCTTCCAAATCCGGAAGTCATCGAGACGGCTATTAAAGCCAACGGTATCGAGGTATTTCCTCAGGTTACCGCCCTCGCAGTACTCTGTTTGAATGTACAGATGTTGCTCAAACTCCCAGTGAGTCTCGATGCCCAGGACGTGTTCGTTGCCACGAAGAGCATAAAGAATCTCAACCTCGCGTAGCTTCTTTTGGCGATCACCTGGGCCAATGTAGGGCTTCTTAGACTTTTTGACGACCCAAACTTGGCTAGCAGCAGGCGACCTGTGTGGTGAAGGCTTGACTGGATGACTGACACGGTACACAGTCGAGAACTCGCCTTCTCCGCCGTCGAGAGGCTTGATCTCGTGAAATCGCTCGCTCAGAGACTCATCTACGTCGTTCTTTGTGAGGCCGATGGGAATAGCTCCCGATACACTGCCAAAGAAGCCGGAGTCGCGAGGCGTTGTTGGAGTGGCGGGCGCAAAGGCACCGAAGCTGGCGTTGAAAGGGAATGAGCCGCGACGATTACCTGAAATGGACAGTCTGCTTGCATCCAGAGGTGCACCAGATTCGGGCACAGGCGTTGATGGTGATACTGCACCAAACAAACTTCCAGCTGTTGTTGGCCGACCATCATTGTCAGGAGCGGCAAACGTGTCTGAACCAATCGAAGGGCGCGAACGGAACGTTTTGCGGCGTAAGCTGCTTTCTTTTGAGCGCCGGCTGGAGCCGTTGCTAGGCTTGGTTGGTGTGGGTGGCATGTCATCCACACTGGACTGACTATCGCCCATGCGGTTTGCGGTTGGTGACTGGCTGTCGGGTTGAGCGTCTTCGTCATTATCTCCGTCGATACTGACAAAGCTGCCACGGCGCTGCGTGGCATTTCCCAAGTCGCCAAAGATACTCGATCGCTTACCGAACGGCTCAGTGGAGAACTTGGACACGTTGGCACTGAAAGGAGTGCTGGGTGTACCGAATTGGTGTTGGGGTCGCGCATCATTGCCGAACAGGCTGCCCGATCGTTTGACGAGGGGAGTGTCGAGGTTGACTGCCCTGTCGCCTGCGGCTGGAGGGAACGATTGGCGCTTTGAAGGTGTGTCAGGCATGACGTAGACGCCACCTGCGGCTGGCTCGTCGGCGTTGCGGTTCTTTTTGGACAAAAGGCCAGTAGAAAATGCGACAGGCGCCGCTGGTGCCATCTTGAATGGGGTATCAAACGAGTCATGTGCGGACTGCTCACACTCTGTTTCATAGGGCCGGCCTATGCCGAGTGGCAGGGAGCGAGAGAAATGAGGATTGCTTGATGTGGAGGGTGGAGGGAACATGGAGCCAGTCCATTGCACAGCAGGCGCTCTGGGAGGAGCCATTGGTGTGCCGCTGATGCTGGATGAAGCAGAGCACGGCGTATGTGCGTGCGACAAGGGGTGGGGCTGTGATGCGCTGCCTCGAGGGAAAGGCTGAGGCAAGCCCATGCGACTGGCGTCAAAAGTGGATTTCCGGAATGGCGTCTGAGCGGGTGGAGCAGGTGTCGATATCGACGCGTTGGTGGCACCATCAAGCGAAATGCGGTTGCGTGTCTTGGATGCAGCCGGGCCAGGCAGGGCGAATTCGCCGTCGTAGCTGGGCTTGCGCGGCGTGTTGGAACGCTGGGACAAGGTCGACTTGCGCAGCGACGTTGTGCGGCGAACGGGTGACAGGGCGCTCTGTATGGGTGAGCTGTTGAAGGTGAATTCGTTGGTCACGTCGCGCTGGCGGGGCGCATCGTCTGGGGAAGCGCGCTGTGCGGGGGATGGATCGAAGATGCTCTCAAAGTCATTTCCGAGGCTGGATACCCCGTGGAGACTGCGGCGCTTTGCCATGGGGCTAGATCCGGGCGATCCGTTGAGGTTCATGAGTCCGTCATTGCGCTTCAGTGGACTCGACTTTGCAGGCGGTGTGGGTGACAGGTCGGCGCGGCGCGCAAACTCGAACTTGATGGGCTTATCGTCGACCTCGAGGCGCTTGTCCATGTCCATGGTGTTGGGAGACTCTGGGCTCGACCGTCGGGCGGGCGTGTTCTCCTGGCCGATGGTGGGCCACGTCATGAAGGGCGTCGCGTTGCCGATGTCCGTTGTCTCGGCCAAGGCGCGTCGTCGCGGGCTCTTAGACTTGCTGTTGCGGGTGCGCGGAGACGAGCGGATGCCTGAGCGGCGCAGGGAAAATTTCTTCTTTGCTGGAACAGCCTGGGCGAGGGGCGATTCGAGAAAGGTAGCAATGGGGCTTGTGGGCTTGTGGGCGGCCTTTGGAGAGAATGCGCGCGCGATGGCGAGCGGGGAGATGGGCGAGCGGGGCGTGTCCGAGTTGCGGATCTGGAAGCGCGACTGCTTCGAGGGCGAGCGGGAGAGAGAGCGGCGCAGTTCCTGGAGATGGGAGAAGTGGGTGCCGTCGAGGCGGTAGCTGTGCGGGTGCGTGGGCGAGGGGAAGTGCATGGTGCCACCCTCTCGGCTGGGTGAGAAACCGTAATCCATGGTACGCGCAGCAGAGCAGCGGGGTTCCGTGCAGCAGGCGTCGTGGTGGTGCTGGTAAAGCTGGTGGTGGTGTTGTTGGAGATGTCGGGAGCTCGCCGGGCTGGCGGGGAGGGGCAAGGGCGTCAGATCAAAGGTCCGGGTGTTTTGTTGTTGTTGTTATGGTTGCCTGTGGGTGACGTGGTGTCGGCGTGTTCTAGGCAGGCGCGACACACATGAGGATGGAGCTGGTCAGCAGTCGATGGGCGAGGAAGCTGAGCAGATTGGGGGCGAGTGCTGGGGCGCGGGCGCGGGCGGCGATATGGCGACGCAGCGTGTTCGCGACAGACGTGCGATGGCGTAGTAGATGTAGATGGGGGGTTCGACCTTGGCAGCTTGTGCCGTGATTCCACCTCAGCAGACAGTGGGCGACGTGTTCAGGAACTCCATGCAAGGCCTGGTGGTGGTGATGCAAACAGGGTGGGGGAGCGGACGGCGGGCGTGTGCGTGTTCGTGGGCGATTCGCTGCGTGTCGTGGTGGAGCGAGGCGAGGCGAGGCCAAGTGGGCGCGCGTTGGGGTCGACTAAGCGGGCAGGCGCAACGGCAGGAGCAGGCGTCGCAGAGGCAGGCGCGGTCGCAAAAAGACGGCAGGCGTGAGGCAGAAGGCAGGCGCGTGAACAAGGCGGCTGTGGAGGGCGATGGAGGGACGGTTCTGGCGGGCGATGCGATCGGGCATGGGATGGGATGGGATAAGATGGGACGATGGGATGAGACGGTATATGGGAGGCGGCGCACGCGTTTCGCGCTGTCTTGTGTGTGGCCCGTGCGCCCTCACCCACCCGGCGAGCGACGAGCAACGAGCGTCTTCCCTGCAGCAAACCGTTGGTTTCGGCGTGCAATGCCAATGGATGCGCTGCCACCAGGGCCACACTGAAGCAAGCCCGCCATCATCATCGCGCAACCACACGCCCTGCCTTGCCCTGCCCGCCCGCCTGCGCTGCCTACCCGCGCGCCCTCTGTCTGGCCATGCGCTGCGGTGGACCCGTGGTTTCGCCGCCTCGAGCGGGCCAGCGTGCGCGAATGCCAGCGTGCGTGCAGGTGTGCGTGTGCGTGTGCAGGCGTGCGTGTGTGCATGGCCGTGTTTGTGTGTTTACTGTTATTTGTTGATCAACAACAGGTGCACAACCAAAACAATGCTTGCCTCGCCTCGCCACGCAACGCCACCACCATCACCACCACCCGTCCCCCCAACCACAGCCTGGGGTCCCCCCCTCCATGACAGCAAATGAGGCCAATCTTAGCATCCTCATGCCCTAGCTGCCCGTGGAATAGGGGCTCTCCTCGGTCTGTTCGTCGTTCCTGACGGTCCGTTCGCTCCCTGCCTCTCCGCATCATGATTGCCTTTGCAGCGTCCCCTCGACGCCTATCGCGCTATCGATAGCTCTTGCCCGCTCGTGAGACACGCTGCTTATTCCCTCCACCAATACTCCACCACCTCCACCAATAATCGCCCCGGCGTCCCTGGCACCAGCACGCTTGCCCACGCAGAGCCCCTTCTGCATGCTTCGCGTCGCCCTGACGGACGGCCACCAGAGTCCCCGTCTCGCTTTTCTTCTCTGAACCCTACCACGGCTGCCCAAACCCCACCGTCATGGACATGCTTCCCTCGGCCGATGGCGCGTCTACCCACGATCGAGGATCCCTCTCCCTACGTCTGCCCTGCAGCCATGCGCCATTCATCAGACGGTACATGACGTTGGAGGCGTGTCATTTTGCTCCTGCAAAAAGACCACAGACGTAGTATCCACGCGCAAGCCATGTATGTGACGCCTTTCATTGGCTTGCCCAACCCCGATGCCGTCAATACTCGACAAGCAAAACAGATCCGCCAAAGCCGTGGTCTGGAATCATGCAGTGTAGCCATGGTCACTAGAAAGACGATGTCATGAGAAAAAAAACCCATCATGATACATTGTAGCTAGCTAGCCATGCTTCACATTAGGGAAAAACTACAAAAACAAACAAACAAATAAGCAAACAAAACAAATAAAAAAACTTACCTACAACCCCCTAAGAAAGTAAAGGCGACGTTGTACACAGTACGCGGCCACATCTGCGGCCCTGGCCTTGTTGCCTACACTAGCCCCTCGCTCCAAAGCAGACAATGCAGGAACAATGTCTATGGTACCTGCCTTAGCCTCTACTGCCCATGCCTATGTATACGTACATCTGCGTCTCCACTGCATGTCTGTTGCCTATGCAGTCACATGACCCAGCCGCCTTACTTGGTAGGTTGAAGAACAAGCAACCTCACTCCCTACTGAACAACGGTACGCAGAGCCCCTGCGACAATCTCGTGTACCAGGCACGGCCCGCAAAGACGTTACTTTTGCCACTCCTGTTTACAACGCCCAAGCTGCCGCCATCTGACGCCTGTCACGTCTCAAGATTCCCGAGCCAGCCTTAGCCGCTCTCACAGCGGCTGTCAATCTAGCCACGACCTAAAAATGGCTCGCTCAGGAGTCGTTGCAAACCAGCGCACAAGACTACCCGGCATTGTCCACCCAATTGCCCTGGAAACACTTGGTGCTTGCATTGTTGGGCTGCAAAACAATGGTGAAGGCTCAAAGTGCCATGTCCCCTTCCGACGACCATGTCGGGCGTCTGGGTCCCAATCGGGCCAACGCCCAATGCACGTACACCTTTTCCAGCTGACGACGACGCCACGCCTCTGATCGCACATACCGTGACAGTGGGCAGGGTCTGGAGATTACCAGTTCCCAGCTCCCAGCTCCCAGTCGCCGTCCCACCCCCGCCCACGACATGACTTGTGCACCACAGGCCCCATGCTGCCAATCTTTCGTATTCTCATGCTATGCTGTCAACTTTGTGGGGTGAATCCTCAGGGGTGTCCCCCATCCATGGACATATATAGTCTTTGGGAAACTTGGCCCGACCCTGTAGTGGGAATTAGTTGAACCCGATAGGGGCTTCCCGCTCGACTCCCAACCGGACCCTGCGTATAGTAGTACTAATGGATACGATAGATTGTAGCATGTCTGTGTACTGCACAAAGTTCTTCTCACAGACGGCAATACTTACGCACTTTCCCAATACAGCTGCACCGCACCATGGCGAATTGCATCACCTTCCAGTTGTGTAAATGCATATTGTATTGAATCTCTTGACTTCTCTGTGAATCATCATCTTTGGAGTCATGCGTCTTGCAATGACTGTTGTTGCATCCTTCCAAATACACACAGGACAAATCAAACGAGAGCATTGCAACGGGAAGGATTCAAGATGCTAAAAGTTCCAAGGAATATCACCATCTTCCCGAAGGCTATTGACGGTTCAAGTCCGCATCGCTGTTGGCGTTGCCCTGTGGCGATGCCCTTGATTCGGGCGGAAAAACCTTGTTCCCATCGCTGCAGTCGATGGCGGGGTGAGTCAAAAAGTTCGGCGGGGCATATATCTGAACGCGCAGCCCACACGAGCAAGACGTCTCTCACACACAATCGCAACAATGGCCGACCAACAACCCGCAACCCAGCCGCCGGCTGCCGAGACCAAGGAATTGCACACCGATCCTGTCACTGGCGAGAAGATCTCTAAGAGTGAACTCAAGCGCCGCCAGAAGCAGCGTGAAAAGGACGAGAAGAAGAAGGAGAAGGAGGCGTCGCTCCCCGCCAGGCCCAAGAAGGAGGATGTCGAAGAACTAAACCCCAATGTTTGTACCCTCTGATGAACGAAATCAATTCGTAAATTTTTTCTACTTTCCTGACAAATTTCAGCAATACTTTGAGATCCGATCCAAGAAGATTGCCGCCCTCCAGGCCTCAGGAGCCAACCCTTACCCGCACAAGTTCCACACAAACTACAAGATCGCCGACTATGTACGCGACTATGCGCATCTCAAGAAAGGCGAGACAGAGCCCGACAAGGAGATTCGCATGGGTCTCCGTGTCATGACCAAGCGATCGGCTTCTAGTTCCCTTCACTTCTATGTTTGTACGTACATGTCACAAGACATTACTTGCGCATTCTAACACTATACAGGCAAGGCAGAGGGTGTCACCATTCAGGTCATGTGCCAATTGCAAGAGTCCAAGGCCGATGTGCCCTTTGAGAAGCAGCACGAGAACATCCAACGTGGAGACATCATTGGTGTCATTGGTTTCCCTGGCCGTACGAGCCCCAAGAAGGGTGGTGAGGGCGAACTGAGTATTTTCGCGCGCGAGGTTATCCTCCTCACTCCCTGTCTCAGGATGTTGCCAACAGAGCACTTGTAAGCACCAGTTCTAACACCTCAAAGTGACGGGACAGCACTAACCCTACGGACAGTGGCTACAAGGACCAGGAACAACGCCACCGCAACCGATACCTTGACCTTATTATGAACGACTCGACACGGAACACCTTTATTGCACGCACCAAGATCATCAAGGCTGTTCGTAGGTACCTTGACGAGCGTGACTTCCTTGAGGTTCAGACGCCCATGATGAACAAGATTGCCGGAGGTGCCACTGCACGACCATTCAAGACATACCACAACGAGCTGGACATGGAGCTGTACATGCGTATCGCACCAGAGCTATACCTCAAGGAGCTGGTCGTCGGAGGACTGGAGAGGGTGTACGAAATCGGCCGTCAGTTCAGAAACGAGGGTATTGACCTTACCCACAACCCCGAATTCACCACCTGCGAGTTCTATATGGCATACGCAGACTACCACGACCTCATGGACATGACTGAAGAGCTCGTCAGCGAGATGGTCAAGGAGGTCACTGGCAGCTACGAGACAGTCTACCACACCCAGTCGGGTGAGGTCTACAACGTCAACTGGGCAAGGCCATGGAGGCGAGTCGACATGATTCCTGCCCTCGAGGAGGCTACTGGAGAGAAGTTCCCACCAGCGACTGAACTCCACACTGCCGAGACAAACGAGTTCCTCAAGAGGGTGCTCAAGAAGGTCAACGTCGAGTGCACAGAACCCCGCACCAACTCGAGAATGATTGACAAGCTCGTCGGCGAGTTCATTGAGGAGACTGCTGTCAACCCAACCTTCATCATCGGCCACCCCGAAGTCATGTCGCCTCTTGCTAAGACCCACCGTGATATCCCTGGTCTTTGCGAGCGTTTCGAGGCTTTTGTCTGCAAGAAGGAGATTGCCAATGCATACACCGAGTTGAACATGTCCGAGGTGCAGCGTGAGCGATTTGTAAGTCGATTTCAATCTCTTGTCATAGTAGACACTTGAGACACAAATACTAACAATCCACAGGCGGAGCAAGCCAACCAGAAGGCCGCAGGTGACGACGAGGCACAGCTTATCGACGAGACCTTCTGTCAGGCGCTCGAGTATGGTCTGCCACCACCGGTGGATGGGGCATGGGTATCGACCGTCTGGTCATGTTCCTGACTGATCACTACACCATCAAGGAGGTCCTCACTTTCCCATTCATGAAGGACATTGTCGAGGAGAAGAAGACGGCAGCCGAGGTTTCTGACGGTACCGGCAAGCCTGTCGAGGGTATTCGTGAGTAATCACTACCATGGGTTGATGATTCCCACTGACAGTCTGCAGCACACAAATAAATTTGCACAGCATTTGCGGCGTATGAAGGGGCAGGAAAACATCAATGGTAAGGATATTCTCGCCTATACGATTGGGTATGATAACTGGAATGAAATTTAAATGAGACACGATTGAATTTTCTACTGATTGAGTACCTCTGGAGAACCATTGCACAGAGTATTTGTGTGTCTGGTGTGGCATCCCCATTATGTGATCAACAAAAACTTTCTCACCACTGATAATATCAAACATCCCTCATTGTCTGCGTTTAGTAGGTTCATTAGCTACATCTCTGCGTCGGTGGTTGTTTTAATGCGTTTCGGGCTTAGGAGACGCTTTCGGACGCTACCGGCTCCCCGCCCGCGCGCAACCACGACCAAACATCCGAGGGAGGGGCGGCCCGCGCGCATCTGTGGGCCGAGCACCACACGACACACATCATGTCGGTTCACGGCGTTGGAGACCAGGCGAGAATGAATAATCCAACGCCGAAGGAGGGTTTCATACTTAATATAGGGTTCTCGATGCATTTCTTTCTACTTGCTTGTTTTACTAACAAATTTACGTCCTGAGTCGTAGCCATCTTGAACATAAAAGATTGCGCATTCCGTGGACACAAACCGCACGACACCAGCACTTTATTATAATCGTTCATTAAGAAAAAAGACAGACAATACTACAAGAACAGTAAAAGAGATATTTCAGGCAAAATGGCGGCACCGGGAGGCAAATACTTTATCCAGGATAAGTTGGATATACCAGCAAAACACCACGAGTCATATGAGCAGCTATGGGAGACAAAGTGGAAGAAGCCTGTACGCCAACCAGATTTGCTATTTCTCTGTATGCTACAGCAAGTAAAGGAGAATTTCTACTAATTGTATACCACCAAACAGGCAGAAATGGGTGTATACCCCTTCATGTTCGGCACAGCGTCTGACTTTGAGCCCATTGTGGCAGAAATGAAGAAACACAACATGCGGGAGCCCTACGACTGGGACGCATACGCGCGCATGTACTTCCCGCAGGCCGAGAAGCTCGCCTCGATTGCACGCGAAGCCGAAGCCAACGGCGAGAAGGAAAAAGCCTCAGAGTACTACCTCCGCTCCAGCGCCGTCTACCGCATCGCACGCTTCCCTGCCCCACGCAGCGACGTCCAACGCGAAGCATGGGCCCGTGGAAAGGAAGTCTGTATCAAGGGCCTGGGAATGCGCGAGCACCCAGTCCACGAAGTCCTAATCCCACATGTCCACGGCCTGGCGTCTGAAGGCAAAGAGATTCCCGCCTACCACCTCGTCCCCAGCAGCGCCTCGCCCACCTCGCCTGTCCCCCTCCTCATCATTTTCACTGGCCTCGACGGCTACCGCACCGAACTTGCCGTCTGGATGGAAGGTTTCCGCCGCATCGGCGTCGCAACCCTCGTCCTCGAAATCCCCGGCACAGGCGACTGTCCCGCCGAGCCTTCAGACCCTACATCCCCGGACCGCCTCTACTCCTCCCTCCTCGACTGGGTCGAGTCGCAGCCCACACTCGCCGCCGGCAAAACCGCCATCTGGGCCTTCAGCACCGGCGGCTACTACGCCATCCGCGTTGCGCACACACACGCCTCACGTCTCGCCGGCGTCGTGGCCCTCGGCGGCGGCTGCCACCACATGTTTGACGCCTCATGGCTCTCACACGTCAACCACCTCGAGTACCCCTTCGACCTTGCCAACACGCTGGCCCATAAATTCGGGTACGGCAACGACATCGAGCGCTTCAAGTCGGAAGCCAGCGACCGCTTCTCGCTGCTCAAAGACGGTACCCTCGACTCCAAACAGTGCACTCGCCTGCTCCTCGTCAATGGCACAGAAGATGAGATTTTCCCCATCGACGATTATTATCTCGCGCTTCAGCACGGTGCGCCCAAGGAAGTTCGCTTCGTCAAGGATACGAAGCATATGGGTGAGCCCGAGAGCTTTTTTGTCATCATGGTTTGGCTGTATAAGCTGTGGGGGATTGAGGGCGATGTCGGGGCCCAGATGAGGACGTTGATGTTTAAGCCGAAGTTTTGAGCGCTGTATATGCGTGGCGGGAAAAAAAATAACGAAGGAGGGCTTTTGGGCAGGGCTTGCGAGCGTTGGGTTTTTGAAAAGGAGTCGACGTATCTACTACTACTATCTACTCTTTATGATGTATGTATCCGCGTATCGGGATAATGAAGAGACATACCAGTCACCCAAGGCATTACCAAATGACGACGAAAAACTTCAGTCACAATAGTTAAATTCGTATATTTCTACTTCTCATTGCCTATTACAAATTACTCTACCATGTCGCACTCATTCTCGCACACAGACCGGCTTGCCAGCCAAGTCAAACCCCACGCTTATTCGACTCTCTCTTCATAAGAGGCGCAAGAAAAAGGTTCAAGAGAGCGAGTGAGTTTCATACACGCTATTTGTAAGATAGAGATAGAATGATTGCAAGAAAAAAAAAAGAAACTGGTATCATTGTTCCGCGTTGAGCCCGACTAGAAGAGAGAGGTGTGGAAAAAAAAGTGTAAGAAGAGAAGAAAGTCTCCCCACCCTCGATGAAATATGCTCATAACCAGCGAGAGTATGTAAAAAAGCCAAGAAAAGGGGGATATAAACTAACTAGCCGAGACAGTCTTATAGCGCAGAGATAGCAATATATTACGATGAAAAAAAAGTGGACACATCTCGTAAGAAAAGAAAAAAAGAGTCATCAATTACAACCCCCCTTCACATTAATCATTGAGCCCAAAGACGCGTCGCAAGCCCTGGAACTTCTTCTTCTTCCCGTTTCGACCATACGACACAGAATTGCCTTGAGTATTAACTACCGGCTCAGAGACATTGGAAATGCCGCTGTGCTGGCGACTCGCGAAGCGCGGTCTTCGAGGGGCGACGCCATCTGAACTCATTGGACGATCGTCAGTTCCAATCGCTGGAGGAGGCGGTAGAGGCCAATCGGGAGTTGAGCGCCGTTGGAGCTTGGGTGATCGCTTCGAGGAAGGCGCGGTTTCGCCAAATTCCTTGTCCTCGTCAATCGGCGTCATAGGTGCGCTCTTGTCTCGGTTGCGTTGCGCAGGCGGCATAGGAATATCATTAAGTGTAGAAGCGGGCTGAATTGAGTTGGGTTGGATAGAGACAGACTCGGGGCGAGCTGTCTTCTTTTTCCCCAGACCGAAGAAACCACGCTTCTTCTTGCCCTTGCCAGACTCAAACGTGGGCAACGCTGCATGTTTGCTGTCACGCAGGGAGCCAGCG
Organism: Curvularia verruculosa; assembly: GCA_036172615.1. NCBI lineage: Eukaryota > Fungi > Ascomycota > Dothideomycetes > Pleosporales > Pleosporaceae > Curvularia > Curvularia verruculosa. Next base: position 13,551 of record JAWDHC010000315.1, read on the forward strand.
GCCAGCGCCGTACCTTGTCCGTTAGCGTTGCCATTGGTTTCATTCACTCCGTTTGTCTCTGGAGCAGGCTTGGAAACGTTCTTGGGCACATCCTCCTCTTCTGCTTCTTCTTCTAGGTCTGTAGAATCGCCATCTTCTTCGCCCGGTTTCCTAGGAATGCCTCGAACCGGAGTCAAGCCGGGAGGCAACTCGAAGTCTGTGGGTTCGTCGTCGGAGTCCTGCAATCGGCTCTCGAACCGCCTGGGCCAGTCATCTTCCTCTTCGTCACTGGAATCAGCGAAGCGCGTCTTGAATGGCACCTTGGCCGCTTGAGGCTTTTGTTTGACAGGCTTAGGTTGTTTCGCGAACGAAGGCATCGGCTTTTCCTGTGTGGGTGAGGAGGGTCGGACATCGGATCCTTTGCGGAACCTTCCCATTGGAGACAACGACCGGATACTGAACTTTGATGACTTGACTGGCTCTGGAGGCACCGAGGATGTCCGCATGGACTTCCGCATCGCAGGCGCTGGAGAAGCTGGAGGTGAGATGGCACGGACTTGTTTCGGACCTGGAGCACTGCTGCGTAAAGTGGGTGCAGGATCTTGTCTCATTGAGGAGCGCATTGTATAGCGTCCGCCTTGTTGTCTTGACCCTCGGCTTCTGGTCCGCCGGAAGCTGCTGACAGAGGCATCAGAGTCACTGTCATAAGTAGGTGCTGGTGCAGTTTTCGGTTTTGCCTCAGGCATGCTTTGTGGCCTTGGCTTGAAAGCTGCCGCCGAGGGTGGAATGTTCCTTTTCTGCAGTGCACCTCGAGGCTTAGTATCTGAAGGTATCATGCTGTGACGGGACGCCGCCAGACCCATATTAGGGTTCGGTGCATCGCCTGAACGCATACTCTGTCGCATCTGTGGCTGAGCTCTGGGGGCATTTTCGGGCCCTCCCCGCATACTCGAACGCATGGTTGAACCCATTCGAGGTCCAGGTTGCGCATCCCCGTCTGGGCCTCCACGCATAGTTCTCCTCATGCGGACCTCGGGTTGGTTGTCCTTGGGTGCAGGCGCATGTACCGTTCTGCTTTGAGGCTCGGCCGGAAGGGCCGTCTGCGGCGGTGGACTCTTTTTCAAAGCCGATTTCAGAGGCTTCGGTGATGGCGATGAAGCTGCCGGTATCGAGCGGTCCTGCACAGCTGGAGCCTGGATGACCTCATCCACAACTTCGTGAGTGTGTGGGTCTTCGGGAGACGTCTCGGTTTTGTCAGGGACTACAATAGATTTCCTTACATTACCCCAGTGCGATTGAGCAGCATTCCAGCCCTGCGTCTGGGTTGCCTGTGAATCGTCGCTCTCATATACAGCGTCTGGCCTAGGTGTTGAGGCTTCATCAGTCTCTTCTTGGACCGCATATTTTGAGTGCATAAGGCCAGGTGCAGGATTCACCGGTTTCTCCATAAGAGCATCAATACTAGCAAACCCGCCTGCGTCGGACAAATCTTCATACGCATCGCTATACACGCTGCTCTCGTCGTCTGTGGTCTCCTCTGCTGGTGGATTGGATGGTTGCGGCTGAATTGCTGGCTCTGGATCGTGCGCAGAGGGCATTGATGTAGACGCAATTGGCTTGGCTTCTTGCTCCTTGGGCTCTGTGGCATCCATATCCCATCCTCCAGGAATGACTATACTTGGAAACTCTGGGTCAGGCTTCTCATACGGACTGGGTGTTGCAGGCTGGAATGCAATGTCGGGGACATGGGTCTGCTGTACAGTCGCTGGGGCGGTCATGATCGGCGCTTCTTCGTGTGAGACGGCGAGGGACTTTGGCTCGGGAACTGGTAGTTCCTGGGATATCTCTTTGTGTGCTGTAGCTTGGTCGTTAACTGAGTAGTCACTTGAGTCTGAGATGTAGCCACTGCCTTCGACAGTAGTAACTTCTGGCGGAAGAGGGGCGTCTGGTTCTCTTTGCTTTCGCGCATGGTCCCCGGAGACGATGTTGCCAAGCGCAATATCACTGGACACCCCAGACCGATCACCGACGGGGCTTGTGGAGACGATCTCGGTAACCTTCTCAGGGATATCATCTCGGGGCCGTCGCTCTTTGTCCCGGATGCTACCAAACGAAGGCAGAGCGGGTCGCGGCTTCTTGAGTTCCTCAAACTCATCATCCTTTTCAGCTATTGGGCTCCACTTGGACGCACCAAGGCCCCCATACGCATGCGGCTCCTGATGAGCAGGAGCGGAGGCACCGCTAGCCACTACATCCTCCTCGAAACTCACGCGAACGTTTTTCTTTTTCCGTCGTCCTCCGTCATCGGAAGCAGTATCAGAGGCCTCACTCGAAGCACCTCTAGTGAAGAGCAATCCATTTGAGCGGAGAGGAGACTCGCCACGGCGTGAGACGGAGGGTGATGATTTCAGTGCCGACTTGGCGGGAGATACTGACCGCGGTAGTGGTTCGTGCTTCAGCCCAGTAAGCTCAGTGGCTACGGGCGCGAAGTGGGCGGTGCGTGGTGGGTTCAACGGCGAGCTCCCGTCACGCCCAATGCGTTCATGGTCATGACTGTTGCGAGTGCTTGCAGGCCTGGAGCTTGATGGGGTGGATAGTCGGGGGTAGGCGCTGTCCTGATTCTGGGCTAGAATGGGTGAAGATGTATCGTCTTCGTATCCAACTATCGTGCCATAGCCGGAATCCTCGAGTCTGCGACTTGTGTTTGCTTGTTCGGGAGTCTGGGGGTGGGCATCGGCAAAATCATCGGGGTCCCGTTGAACAGCTGCCCGCGGTTCTTCTCTTTTCTGTGCAACTGGCTGCTCTTGTCGTATGTAGTGGCGGATGGGGCTGGGCGAGCCACGACCCCTCTGATTCTCTGGTATGTGAACAGAATGAAATGTCTCGACATGTTGTGGTTGGTGTTGGCGGACAGGTTCAGATATTTCGTTTAGTTCTCTATGCCGGGCCATGGCATCCTGCTTGTGGATAAACGTGCGTGTTGATGGATCGTAGACAGCATCTGGTGAGTTTGGATCAACAGGTCGTGGGGCTTGTCTAGGCGAATATGTCTGGGATTGTACAGCAGTTCCAGATGGCTTTGCACGCATACTGCCACTCAACAGTCGAGAACCCTCGACTCCCTGCGCAACGCGCTTCGTGCCAACAGGCCGCTCGGCCGCATTTTGTACTGATGTCTGCGTGGTCTGGACATGGTGACTCGGAACCCCGCTGGATGTTTTTGGTCGCGAAGTCGATGCCATGCGCTGAATGGCTTCTTGGTTGACAACGGGACCGCCAAACCATCCGGATGTAGTAGGCGACGAAGGACTCTGCTTGGTGGCTACTGCACCGGGGGACATTGGGCGGGAAAAGTTTATAGATCGCGAAGTGTCCTCTTCAGACACATGGGCAAGATGGTTGGCAGGCCGTTGAGGTCCTCTCCGAGGCGTACTGGCGCCTCTGTCCAAGCTCCCGCCTCTGCCTCCGCCTCGGGGGCCCGGCGAGGCTCCGCGATAGATGGGCTCAACGCTCGATGCGCGGCGGCGCACGCCACCGACTTGGTGCTGTATGTCGGTAGGCACAGGTGGGACAGGTGGGACAGGCGGCGCATTCGGTTCTGAGGGACTCCCTCTGCCCGGTGATGGTGCGCGAAACGAGCGCTCTGTCATGGACCCTGAACTCGACTGCCGCTGCAGGGAACCGGGCGGCTGTCTTGACGAACTACCATTAGACGAGAGTGAGCCCCGTCGGGCCATGCGCTTCGTGACAGTCTCGCCTACGGGGGTGGGTGTTGTCGTGTGAGTGCGCAGGGCGGCGGCCGCCGCAGCGGATGAGAGGTCACCATTGGATTCGGCGTTCTTGATGAAGGCTTTGGATGCGGCCAGGGAGGCGGAGGCGGAGGCGCTGGATGGAGGCGCTCGCTGGGCCTGTATACTGTTAGCATCCATGGTCGTGCTGGCGCGACACGACGTCTGGGGTGGGCGCGCGCATTCACAGGCAGACCAGGCAAGACGTACCGGACTCGAAGCAGCTCTTCGTCGCTTGCCAAACATGGTGGGTGGGCTGGATTAGGAATTACAGCAGCCGGGGATGGATCTGCATTATTTCGGGGTCTCCAGTACGTCTTGGGTGTCGTTGGTCTGGGGTCGCGAAGGCTGCAAGGGCCGCCTAGGATGATGTCACGGTTGGAACACGGAACCTCGCGGGATTGGATCAAGGAGCGTGCAAGGCCAATTGCGCTGAGCGTTGGCGAAAACAAATAAAGGGAGAGACGGTGCAGAGGGCACGACGAAGGATTCCGGACCGCAAGGGGGCGGATGGGGACGGAGGAGAAGGAGATCGTTTATCTGGGCCGGGTGGAGTCGTTCATAGGAGCAAGGCAGGCGAGATGATGGATGGCCTAGTTCTAATGAGGCCGTAGAGGAAAAAAAACACACAAGCTCGGACAAGTGCCGTCACGTAGCAACGACATCAAACATCTGCTCGTCACATCGCGCAGCCCAGACCACCGACACCCAAGACGGCGCCCGACTCGGCCAGTCTAGAGCCCGGATCAGCCACAGACGTCACGACGGTCCCTGATTTGCAGTGCCGCCCTCTGCCTATACCCCGGTCTTGTCCACTTGGTCCGTCCAAGGACATCGACTAGAGCAACATTAACACAGATCGACATGGCAGTGCTGGGCGAACAGGGCGACGGCCCGTGTATCATCTTTTGAGCAATCGGAGCCAGGACACGGGGTTGCACAAGTAAACACCAAACAGAACCAGTTGGACATGTGTTGTCTGCTGTCTGGCCAGGAAGACCTCGTCTTACGCAATCAGCTGCTTTCTGGGCGTATGAATTCTTTTCCACTGAATCAATAGTCAAAAGGTATCGACAAGATATCAAGATGTCTTTCTTGCTCAAGGCCCACTAGGGCCTGTTTCATTACTCAGCCCATTGAGCGGCTCCAACATAGGTTGCATCATGAAGACCCTGAATGGGTGGGTAGCGGCCTCGTGAAGCAGCTTGGAATAGACTTGGAGAGCTTATTGCCTGCCGCCGGGGGCCAAGGGGTATCTATCAAGGTGGTTGCAGAGAAGGGTGGAAACCAGGAGTTAGAAATTGCTACAAGTTAAATCAGGTCCAGATGTACATATCCGCCGTCCATTCAACGCATGGTACGTCTGAATTTTATTCTTGGCGCCGAAAAGAATAGTGATTCCTGCAGGTGAGATATGTGGATATGTACATCGGCTATATTCAAAGGGCATGTTGGTCTATCTACGTAGTTCAGCCCCTTCGCAGATCCCCCCACATCACCAACACCCCCATCAGAATCCTCCACCTTGAGCCCAGCGCTTCTGTGTCGATAAAACACCAGTTTCAATAAACCATTCCTTATACGTTCACGCAAGTTTCTCATCTGCTGTTGTACTCTCTGCTCTCACGTGATAGCCCATCATGTCGACTTCGCGCCTGCCACCTTTACCGCTGCCAGACGGTATCGCCGAAGATTACATCCACTGCCCTTCCAACGGACTTACGTTCCACATCCTCCAGGCTGGCTATACGCCAAACCAAGACAAGCCTCTCCTCCTTCTCTGCCACGGTTTTCCAGAATTGGCCTTCTCGTGGAGGAAGATAATGAGGCCTCTCGCCGACGCCGGCTACCATGTCGTTGCCTTTGACCAACGAGGCTACGGGCGGACCACTGGCTGGGACAATTCGTCCTTTATCAACACAAACTTGTCGCAGTTTGCGCTGACTAATGTCGTCCGCGATGTCGTTACTTTGGTCAACGCTCTGGGCTATCGCCAAGTCAAATGCATCGTCGGCCATGATTTTGGGGCAGTAACGGCGAGTATGTGTGCTTTGATGCGATCCGATTTTTTCAGCAGCGTTGTCATGATGAGCCATCCGTTCAAAGCCCCGGAGCCTCTTCCGTTCAACATAGCTCATGTTGAGAGCAAAATGCGCGCTGCTGCACCGCCACATGATATCCAAGCTGAACTGGCCAGCCTAGCTGAGCCAAGAAAACACTACAAGTGGTACAACAGCACCACTAAAGCAGCACAAGACTGGGCAAACCCTGCTCAGGGTCTACATGAATTCTTGCGAGGTTACATCCATGTGAAATCAGCCGCCTGGAAAGAGAATGCGCCTCACCCTCTCAGCAGCTGGACCGCCAGCGAGCTGGCAAAGCTCCCATTCTACTACATCATGCCACTCCGACTGTCTATGCCCGAAACAATTGCTAACATGATGGCCAGCCAGGATGTTTCAGTGACCAAGACATGGATGCCTGACTCAGACCTTGCAGTCTACGTGCAGGAGTGGTCGCGAACCGGCTTCCAGGGCGGTCTTAACTATTATCGCATTACCACTGATCCAAATAACATGAAGGATTTGGAGCTTTTCGCAGGCAAGAAAATCGAGTGCCCGAGCACCTTCATCTCTGGCGCAAAGGACTGGGGCAACTACCAACAGCCTGGAGCCTTGGAAGCATATCCAGACTCTTGTTCTGATTTTCGTGGAGCTCGGTTCATCGAAGGCGCAGGACACTGGCCTCAGCAAGAGCAACCAGAGAAAGTCGTCGAGGAATTACTGGCCTTTCTGCACCGCCTCTAATGCTGTGATACCTGCCGTCTGTTCGTTATGTTCAGCTAGTCAGCGCTTTCCATCCACGAATTTAACGCGGACCATATCAATTGCATGCACACAGACCGAAAGTCTCTCAGCTCAGGATGGCGCAGGAGTGTTGAGATTGTTCCATGACATATTCTGTTTCTCAAAGTCCCGATAGCTCACCGCTGCTACGGTAAATTCGAGGCTGAGACTCTAGTTGCCATGCCTAGTCATGCAGCCGCTAGCTCCACCTACCTATACTTGGATGAATTTTCTAAGCCACTGTAGGCCAATGAAGTCCGTGCACCAGCACAGCAGACACGTTTCCATGGTACTATGCGTGATCTGGCGGCGAATCCGTGAATCTGTGTAACTGAATCTCTACAGGCAGTCGCAATCACCGATCTGACACGAGGGTTTATCTGGAATTTACGATTGACCTTTGATGGCACTGCAATAGCAACACTGATAGTGGAAGCGCTTAACTGGAATGCAAGGCCTCGATAAGTGGTGCGCTATGATGCCGCATTTAGAAATACTACTCCCAACTTGGAATGACTAGAGACTGCGTGCCTGAGGATTTACAAACGGCGCGGGCCGAGTACGCCCCAGCTTGGCCCCAATTCTTCGAAAAGCTCGTAGTAGTGCTGACAGAGCCATAGGCTTAATGCATGTCATTATTACAGGCTACACCACCAACCAGTGAGACATTTTGGGCTGAAACCATTGTGGGCTGAAGGACCATAGTAGGTTAACAAATTTAGAATGTCTACACCGGCGTCGTCGGAGTTGGATATGGACGTGGAGTGCAAATTTTATATAAGTCCACAATGTGGAACGAGTATTGAGCATCACTATCAACAGCCTTCATCATTAAAAAAGCCTTCTTTCTCTCTCCTCCCATATTAATTGTAGGATTTCATTGTCCAGATGGCATCGCCGAGTGACTCGACTAGCTGTTCATGCAGCCAGTCACTTCCCTCCTCTAGCCAGTCTGTCCATTTGCAATCACCCCAACCTGCAATGATCCGTACCGGAAGCTCAGATCTGATCACAAGCCCACTCAACCACTCTACAGTGAGCTTGACTGATGAGTCTCGAACTATCTCTGCCAATTCATCGCGGGAGAGCCTCAAATCCACATCAACAAAGATATATGGCCCGTCAGACGAGAAGATCATCGGCAGCAAGTCCGCCAATTCGTCCACAACGCTCCTTCCGTTGCCAAACACAAGGTGGACCCACCGACAGTGGATACGCGCTTTGAGTCTTCACTGGCTCTCAGCCTACCGCGTACTCATCGGCCTGACCTTTTTGATCAACATCATCGTGTTCGCTTCTATACACAAGCATATCTCCCTTGCTGCGCCTCTGATTGCCACGGCCGCCAATATCTTCGCCGCTGTAGTTGTCCGTCAAGAAGACATCATCAACATGACCTTTTCGCTGGTAGCAAAGACATCCTCAAAACTACCGATGTGGCTTGGGAAGATCATTGCGGATTTTCACCACTATGGTGGATTTCGTAAGTAAATTGATGCAAAGACGGTCATGGGTTCTTGCTAACAGCTCTTCGCAGATATCGGAACTGCCATCTCAGCGCTGCTCTGGTACACGTACTTTGTCTACCTGAACACAGTCACCTTCATCGAGAGCAGAAAAGTGGGCAGCACGAATGGTTCGATGTGGGTGGATGTTATAACCTGTTACGCCTTTCTTCTTGCCATTGTCGCAGTCTGTGTTACCGCACACCCGCGACTCCGTGTAAAGTTCCACAACACATTCGAGCACACGCACCGCTTTGGCGGCTGGACCGCCCTGATTGTTCTCTGGATCCACGCGGGCGTATCCAGCAGCGCGCAAGGAAGCCCAGCCATGTACGCCAACGCAGCCGTCTGGCTCCTCGCCGCCACTACCTTTATCATCATCCTCCCATGGACACGCATGCGCAAGGTGCCCATCACCACAGAACTCGTGTCGAGCCGCGAAGTCAAGCTCAGCTTCCCATTCAAAAACATGCCTTACACATCCACCATGCGCTTCTCGCTCAACCCGATAATGGAATGGCACGCTTTCGCCACCATCCCCAACCCCGACGGCGAGTCGGCTTACATCGTGATTTCGCAAGCGGGAGACTGGACCAAAGCCATGATCAAGACACCGCCCACACACATCTGGATCCGCAAGCCCGCCGCCATGAACTTCCTAGCCTTCTCGCCGCTCTTCAACTCGCTCTTGCTTGTCGCAACAGGCGCAGGTATCGGCCCCATGCTTTCTCTGCTGCGCAGTCCCGCCATCGCCGACATGAAGCGTCAGGGCAGAAAGATCAAAGTCATGTGGTGCGTCTATCAGCCAGATGCCCCGCACTGGCAGTTTGTCCAAGACATTATTCGCGCTGTAGACCCCGACCCGCGCATCTTCGACTCAAAGCAGGGTAGACCGGATGTTGCGGGCGAGACGACTTATATGATGAAGGAGGCACAGCTAGAGGCAGTCATGGTCGTTAGTAATCCCAAGGTGACGAGAGAGGTGGTTGAGACGGTCAAGGGATGGGGTGGTGCGGCGTACGGGGCTGTGTTTGACTCTTAGACTGGTTGCTTAGACGGGTCTCTGGCGAGTTTTTCTCCTGCCTTTTTTTTCCTGGTTCAATTTTTCTTCTTTTCTGGCGTTGGGAATTTTCAAAAAAAGGGGGAATACATGATTAGTATGTTTGTATGATTTATCGCATGTATGGTATATGACTGGACGAAAACAGGCGTTGAGCGGTGGACTTTACAACAGCTGGACTGGTTCTTACACATTCTTTTCTTCAAAGTAACTTTTAGACATAGACATACCGCAGCGCTCAGCTTCGGCACTGAAACTCCCGTACAATGTTGCGAGAATAGACTTGATTATTACAGTACACTACCTTTTGTCATGTTCCCGCAACCACAACATAAAGACTATATCCATTACCTTAACATTAGATCGCCCTCTTCACATTCATCAACTATCACGTCAAGCCTTTCTACACCACCAACGCCGCAACCACACCCCACAGCACAACTGCACCCCCAACAACCCCTTTCCTCGCTGCTCCGCCCGTAAATTGCGCAGGATTCCCACTCATACTCATACTCGGCGTCATCATCGGTCCGCCTCCCGTCATCGTCATCGTCACATCGCCTGACACGCTGACAATCATCGGCTCCGTTGCATTGCCTGCAGCGCAAGAAGGTACATTGACAGCCGACCGCGTTACCATTTCGTTTGCGGGCGCGGCGCTGGGGCACACCGGGTGGACGGTAAGTGTTGACATGGGCATGGATGTGCTGTGAGAGGGCGTTAGTAAGGGGAAGATGGGGACGGGGGAGGGCGACGGACTCGGCGAGTGTGCTTGCAGCGAGGGCAGCGAGGGCGAAGAAAGTGGTGGTGGTGGGTTTCATGTTGATTTTGTTTATCTCGTGATGAAATGGGTGGGGGTGGTGTGGGAGTTTGAGGTGGATAGGTGTGTTTGTCGTGAAAGAAGATGGGGAATGGATATCTTCCTCTTTTTCTGTTACTCAAGGCAATGCGCTTGTAGCTTAGTGGAAACCGACAAGACTTCCTTCACACAAGCCATGATTCACTCATCTCTTTCAAACCTCCAAGTTCTTGCCTTTTCCCGCGCACCGTCGTTTACACCTTTCTTCTCGCCTCGGATGCCTTTCATTCCATACTACTTGCTAGCTCGCAACACGCCTAGCGCACTGATCCAGCGTTCCCGCAAAGGGGTACTATCGGCAAGGCCTGAAATCAGGATTCTAAACATCTTCTCTCGGAAATAGGACTGCCGGGAAGCTAAGAAGTCACGGTTGAGGGGAGGACCATAGCTTTGGATGTTTCCCCTTGTTTTCTAGTCGATCTGCGCGGGGTAACGGTGTGGATGCAGTGCGCTGATGAGGTGGAGTTGGGGCGGAAACTATAGACTAAGGCCATGCTAAAGCATGTTTTGGTATTCTCGGAGTGAAGTGTTCCCGAGGCGGGCGTAGAATGTCGAAGGCTATTGGACTGGCGGGATGGGAAGTGGCTTGTTTTGACAACTCTTCTGGGCTCATGGTGGGTTTCTCTTTCTTTTTATGGAGCGAATTTGATGAACATCGGCAGTGGAGGTATGTAGAATAAGCCGTAGGAGTGATTGGGCTTCCAGAATTCTCCACACGAGGCTCACCAGGTTAGGTCTCTTGAACTAGCTTCTTGGACACTGAAGCGCATGGTTTACAGATGAGATGTAGAATTACTTCTATCTTCACTGTCTGTTAACTCCTATATATTGTCTGCTCAATGTTACAGCCACCGTACATTTCGACTACATCTTGAAGCAATGTGGACGAAGTCGCGCAATTCACTGCTTACAAGGGCTACGTCATACCCCCTGTGCTAGCTCCCCTAGCAGTACAAGTCCGAGGTAAACAAAAGAAAAGCCACTCCAAACCCCCTGGCCCCTCTCACAGCCTAACAACACTCAAATTCATCTTCTCCAAGGTCGTGCCCAATGTCCCGCGGAAGTTGTTCCTTGAAAAAAACACGGACACTCGATTCCGCGCCACGCAAACTTCAGAGGTTTAAACAAACAAACTCCATCTTGTTCCCGCGATTACCCTTCAAAGACTAGTTAAAGGAGGAAAGATTGTAGTTTGTTCAGCGTAGCGTTCTGAGCTTACCCGCTTGGGCGTGGTCTCTCGGATAGTCAGCATTCCGTGGTACACTGCACGACTAAGCCGCAACGTGCGGAGACTTCTTCGACCAACATCCAAACTGCCGGCATTGGCTTTGGCCTGTATTTCCAGTGCCTGATTTGGAGATTTGAGTTGCTTCCCATTCCTATTCGGGCGTACATGTAGCTGTTACGGTATGGATCTGTCATGGGAAATTCCGATGCCTGGGGATTTGGGTGAAGGCGCGCTAGCAGTTGGCGTCGGATAGACCCAACTCCGTTCTAACCTACGTTCTTGACTGCGGTAGAGTTGGGCGGAGTAAGTCCAACTCGAGAAATGATGATGTGAGGAGACGGGAACGCGTGGAGAGACTGGGCTAACAGAATCTTAGAGATGAAGAATGCAGTTATAAGACAGAGGCTGCCTGTGGAACAGAAAGGCATCAAGTCATCAATCTCATCACTTGAACACTACTGCACAGAACACTATTGTGTTTCTTAGCCTGCCATTTCTTCTACTTTGAACTTTGCTCTTCGTTACACATCACAAAAATGAAGTCCACATACTTCTCGGCCGCCGCTCTTGCAGCCCTCTCGACCGCCTCGCCTATCACCAAACGCGCCAACACTCCCACTGACGCGGAAATCCTCAACTACGCCCTCACCCTCGAGCACCTCGAAAACACCTTCTACTCGGAAGCCCTCTCCAAATTCTCCGCCTCGGACTTTATCGCCGCAAACTTCACGCAAGAAACCTACAACCGCATCAAAACCATTGGCGCCGATGAAGCCGCCCACGTCGACTTCCTAACCAAAGGCCTCACGGCCGCCGGCGGAAAACCTGTTGCCGCATGCACCTACGACTTTGGGTACACAGACGTAGCCTCATTCCTCGCCACAGCGTCAGTCCTCGAAGGCGTCGGCGTAAGCGCGTACCTAGGAGCCGCCGCCGACATCATGTCCAAAGCGTACTTGACAGCGGCAGGCTCCATTCTGACCGTCGAAGCGCGCCACAGCGCCTACATCCGCAACAGCCTTGCGTCGTCGCCTTTCCCCGCGCCCTTTGATAACCCGCTCAGCTACAACTCCGTGTACACGCTCGCAGCCCAGTTCATCAAGTCGTGTCCAGACACCAATGCCGCGTTGCCTGTGAAAGCGTTCCCTGTGCTTGCCGCAGCGCCCATGCAAGGTAAAAAGGAGATTCAGGCCGGAGACAAGATTATGGTGTCGACACCAAAATACCGCATCGAGGGGCAAGTGTACGCGGCGTTTATTACAGTTACCGGACCGGTGTTTGTAGATGTGGTGCCTGTGGATGCTGGGTTCGAGGTTATGGTGCCCAAGGAGGGTGTAATGGGCCAGAGTTATTTGGTGCTTACCAAGTGTAATACTGCGGCTACGGATGATACTATTGTTGCGGGCCCGGCGGTGGTTGAAGTCGCGGCTATGATGCATTAGGTGGGGATGTGTTTGTGAATGTTCATCTTGTGGCTGTTGCGGGGGGGTTGTGTATTATATGCCTACATACATACGTTTAAATTGTAATGTCTGATCTAGTACGTCAAGCAAATCCTTTTAAGCCGAGTATTTGTAATGTTAGGAAATCCCTCTTCAAGCTCGGGATTCAGCGTGCCTATCTACGCCATACTTGACAGACTGCTCGCCACTACTTACCATCAACTCCTTCATCCTTATCTCTACCCTTTCTTTTTCCCTTCCTTCCGCCAACGCCAACCCAGCAAGACATCCGTAGCCCATGTGCACATTCCCCTCGCACCCAACTAACCATCATTTCTTTTTTTTCCTCCTTCCTCACACAAAAACTCCCCTTTCCATCCATCCACCTTTCTCCTCGAAACACGCACTTCCATTCCGCGTAACCCACACCCCTTTCCTCTCTCCTCCATACAACACCCCTTAGCTCTTTCCCGTTGCAAAACGCCGCATGCTGCATAACACAAACACAAACACACACACACACACACACACAACATGCCGGGCCCAAAACCCGATACACGCTGTACAACACGGTTGTGTGGCGCCGGCGCGCTTATGCAGGGCAACGCGTTATCCGTCTCGTCTCGTATCGTGTATCCGTCTGTGACTGTTTTTCTTTTGTTCTTTCGTGGGCATTTTGTGCAAGTTAGCTTTTTCTTTTTCGTGCGTGGCGGACGGATGTAAGGGGCTGCTGTCTGCCTGCCTGCGTGGGGTGGAGAGGAGAGAGAGGCGAGATGAGGTGAGGCGAGGCTTTGCATGGGTTATATGCGAACGAGATATGGAGAAAAAAAAGAAAGGCGTTTCGTGGACGTCTATACTAGTTATCGTGTCGTATCTATAGTAGACGAATTACTTATCAATCCTTGGGGTGCCAACATGGGTCTTCTACAATCAAAGTATGCGTGCGTGGTCCTCAGAAAAACATGCCAGCCAGCCGGATTGAATTCTTTCCTTGACTCCCCCAGTGGAACTTGGTATGTGCGTATATATACAAGGCAGACGTTGATATTTCCCCTCCCTTGTCCGACTCGCAACAGATGGACCCTGCTCACTCCCCATCCTAATCTAAACATCTGCTGCTGTCCGACCCGTCATTCTCCGGTAGATTATTTCCCTGTAACACAAGTGACCCAAAAAGAAAAGGAATTCCTTACCTATCATCTAGGCCAACAAACAAGTAGGGGGGAATGCTTCCTAACATGTCCACCGCATAAGCTCCGTAAAGGAGGAGCAGCAGCCAAAACCCAACCCCAGTCAACCCAAACCGATCAAAGATAACCGCGCGGATCGGGAATCAAAAAACAAAACAAGCAAACAAATGGACGAGATAAGCACAATTGTGTCCCTGCTCAGTCCCCAGATATACGTTCCCGAATATACAAGACCCTTCGTCCTGTTTTTTTTCATAGGGCAAAGAGATTCATGTACTGCCGCTTCTTCTGAAACAAGACAAAAAAAAGGACTTCCTTATGCTGCAAATGGGGTAATGCCTGAGATGCGAAAGGGGAAATTTTTCCCACGGCAGGATGAAAAAAAAGGAAGAAAAAACGCCCGCCAACGCCATGCCGTCATGCAATAACTCTTGTTGAGAAGAAATAGTGGATATGCGGTCGTTTTGCTTCGTCTAGCTTTGGTATGTTGTGGGTAACGACTGGCCGCCGCAATCTGGGATTTTGAGGCCGGGCTTGAGGTTGCGGTTGACGTCCATGAGGCCCCACTTGTCTTCCCACTCTTTGCCCTTTTCGTTGTATTTGATCTTCCAGGGCTCATCGAATGCCGAGAACCTAGATGTGTGGTTAGTCTCTTAGGCGTGATCGGATGCTATGAGATGATAAGAAATAAAAACTCACCAAAAGTACTCGGTACCGTTCTTCAAGCTAGGGCATATCCAGTCCTCCATGAACTGGTTCATTTCATCAATACCAGCAACAGATCCTCCTGTGCAGGTGTCGGCAGCACCGCAGTGTGTACCACCTCCAGATGGCCAGCCAACTTCAGCAATGACCTGGTGAATATTTTTATCGTTTGCGGTAAGTGCTACATCATGATCTTGCCAGAAACTCCAGGTCCATGCAGCAGCTTCCTTGGCGTCTACACCGGCGAAAAATGGGTGGACATTGGACATGACAATGTCGACCTTGGGGGCCATTTCTGGCGTCCAATTGTTACCCAGATCTGCCATGGCGACAGGAAGTTTGCAGCTGTGATCCGAGATGTTCTTGCGGAAGTCGGAGATGTGGCCAAGCAGCTCAGTCTGGGTTAGATCTTTGCGGAAAAGGACCTCGTTGCCGACAATGATTCCTTTGAAGTAGTCACAGCCGTATTGGTCGAGAATGTCCCAGGTCTGGGAGATTTGGCGCTCCGTGGTGGTGTCGTTGCTGTCGAGCCAAACTCCGAGCCAAATCTTCATCGTGTCCTTGAGCTCGAGGCGCTCAATGGCATGGATGAGCATTTGGGTCTGGTTGCAGTCGGTACCATACAGGCGCACGGAATTGGTCAACTGCGACATGACGGCCAAGTCACGGGTGATGTTGTTTTGCGATGGCGGCACGTGGACACAGTCTGGGTACTGCGTGTTGAGCGGGGTGTAGTCCATGCCGGGGAAGACCTTGTGCAGATTCGGGTTGTTCATCAGAGCCTTGATCTCAGCCGAGTTCTTGCCAAGGTCCTCCTTGTTATCCTTTGCGACTTCGTTTGCGGCTTGCTGAGCCTTTTGGGAACCCGAGCCACCACCTTTGCCAATTGTGGCACCTAACACACCACCGAGGATAGCGCCCATCATGAGAATGGCGATGATTGCGATGACGATCCACATTCTTCTCTTGCGCTTCTTCAAGTCGTCCTCGGCCTTCCAACTTGCCACCTTTTCTGGTACGAGCTCTCCGCTTCCGTTGACCATTGGTACTGCATCGTACTTGCCACCGTCGCGGGTTGCAGCATAGGCGCCAGCACCTGCTCCGGCACCCGCTGCGCCATTGTTGATGGACGAGCCTGGAGAACCATTGCGACTGCTGCCGTCGCGCGAAGCGGTAAATGGGACAAATGAGCGTCGCTTGCTGTTAGCGGCGGCTTCGCTGGGGCCCATTCCCCAGTCGTCGTCGTTGTCAACTTCGTAGGGATTGATTTGGCCCATTTGCGGAGCGAGGTTTTGCGCCGACGACGAGTAGCGGGTGTAAGGCGTGTCGGAATAGGCGTGACGGCCGCTGTGGGACGAGTGCGGCATGCTATGCAGGGAACTGTCGCTAGAGTACATGCCGGGCGCGAGACCTGCAGCAGAGGCGTTGGAGCGCGACGAGTGCATGGGACGGGGTACTGTTGGCGAGTCGTAGGCGTTGTAGTCGTTGAAGGGTGAATTGGACGAGACGGGCGAGACTGGCGAGAGATGTGCAGGAACTCCCAGTGGACGTCCTGAAGCAGGCGGGGCGGCGGTCATGTTGTCGGAGCCAGGAGCCAGGCCTGGGGTCGAGTAGTCGGAGTAGTTATTAGGGTCAGGGTACTGGTGGTGCGAGTTCATGTGGTGGTACTGGGAGTCGGGGTGCATGCCAACCGGCGTGCGATGGACGGGTGGAGGGGGTGGAGTGTCGTCAGAGGGGGCGGCGTCGGAGTATTGAGCTTGGCTGGTCGGCCATGTGTGCTGTTGATGGTATGCCATATTGGGCGATGAAACGGGCTTTTTCCTACAGACGTTGCAGCAAGAAGCGAAGACGTCAGGCGCGGCAGCGCACCGCTCTGCGGATCACTCGCAGATTACAGCGGACCGTGGGCTGGGTCGAGGACACGGACCCAGGGCGATTGGCGCAGTGATGCGTATCGTTGCACGGCAGCGAAAAAGAAACGTGTGGCAGGGCGGGTGGGCGGGCGAGGGTTGAGGTGCAGGAGGGGACGGTAA
>JAWDHC010000316.1:0-29811 GCA_036172615.1 Curvularia verruculosa
AGAAGTACTCCCAACGCGTACGAGACTTAGCACGCCACCACGTCTAGTATATTAATAAGGAACGCTTCCTCCCAGCCTTTCGAGACGCGTTTTATAACATATTTACGTCCAATAACTACAAGAAGGCTTTCGAGGCAGCAGGGCTAGTTCCTATTAACGCGTAGAGAGTTATTAATCGCCTTAACATACGCCTTCGTACTCTACTATAAGAAGCTCAGCTAGAAATACTCTAGTAGTCTAAAACCTCTAGCAATTCGCACAAATTTAGATTACAATCGAAGTTTATAAAAGATTCTTTTATACAATCACCAACTACTACACAAGAAGGCTTCTTAAAGCTTATTAAAGGAGCTAAGGAGATACTACATAAGAACGTGCTTATAAAGGCCCGCATACAAGAGCTCAAAGAGTAATTAGCAGCAATAACAAAGCGACAAAAACGCAAAAGGAAGCGAATTCAAATAAGTAGGACACTAGACTTTAGTGCAGAGGCATCGCAGATAGCTAAAAGTAGTTCTGCTAGTCGTACGACATTAAAGAAGGCACGTAGTAAGGGTAGTTAAGAAAGAGCTCTACTAGATCAACAGCACTGTAGAACCTATAGAAAGACAGATCACAACTCTCGTACGTGTTAAAAAGATATAGAAGAAGATTCTTCTTTAGATACAAGTAAGTCGTACGAAGCATCTATAGCTAGCGTAGAGTAATTCAAGTTTTTATACATGAAGTTCGCGATGCCAAGAAAAAGTGGCACACTCGGTGGGGTGGCACTCTCGGTGGTGGAATACGTTATACAGACATTTCGCATCATCTGCGCTATTAACATTCTAATGCGGCTGGAATGCTGCTGAAATTGTCAAGTTGGTTTACAATCCACTGTCTGTTTTGTGTAAATATTAATGTTTATAATGAAGATGTTTTTTTGCGCCCGACCCTCGTAACCACGGTTGTTACCTCTATGCAACCGCGTTTACAGTAAGAAGACAAAACATCGCCTACTAATGATAACGCTTAAGATCCCGGAATACATGTAGATGTAGTAGAAAAGAAGACCACAATATTTATTTAGTCCAAAGCCGTGCTTAGAAAAATAGAATACACAATCTTCTCAACTTTGGTACAGTATTAACAGACTTGATTTATTCTTCTTCCATGGCTACATCTCCCTCACGCCTATAGAAAGTAATAAAAAGCCCCTTCCAATCTCTAACCTACCGCTCTCCCATCAAACCAGGCCTCAAGCCCACAAACCCTCTCTCCCACCTATTCTCCCACCGAAACAATGTCGCAATACCATCTCCACCAGCACTATCCCTACCACGTCCACCACACCTGTCCTATCTGCCGCCAAGCCTCCCTCCGTGCCTCCTTCTCCCACTGGCTACAACACTACCGCTACCTCATCCCCACCAACAATACCACCACTACAGCTACCACCGCTCCTTCTCCATCACCACAAACAACGGCTACTCTGGCTCAAAACTACTTCAACTATCTGGAAGCTCAATTGGTTGATATAGCTAGGCGTGCGGATAGACAGGAGCAAGAGATTAGAAGCGTGATTGAGGAGTTGGAGAGGGGATTGCTGGAGGAGGATGAGGATGGTAGTGATGATAGTGATGATGGGTATGATAGCGAAGAGGAAGAGGAAGAGGAAGAGAAAGAGGAAGAGAAAATGGCAGAAGGGGAGAGTGATGAAGAATGGGAAAGTGAGCAAGAAGAAGAGCGTATAGATGGAAGGGTTGAAGAAGAATTAGAAGACGAGGAAGAGAAGAGAGATGATTCTGTAGATAAATATTCAGAGATGGATATAGATTTAGAGAAGGAAGAAGAGATATACAAAAATAAAGAAGAAAAGAGTGATAGAAGAAGATAGAGCATTAATAGTGAGAGAGAAGAGGAATAAGAGGACATACCGTGTTTGAGGCAGATCGGAGACTGTAAATTAATTCTTAACGCTTTTACTAATATCTTATTAGTAAAAATGGTAACAAAGTTTTGAGGCTTATTCGTTAAACCCTCGCTTTTTAGTTCTCACTTACTAAAATGTCTGCAACTTAAATATACCACCCATACTCCTTTCTAGCCCCTAGACAAATACAACCCTCCCAAACCCTTCTCCTTCACAACCCCTCTTCCAATATCCAACGACCAGCTCTTCCAAGGTACCAAGACAAATACACTACCCTCCATATCCACCACATCCAGCCGCGCTCTCCAAGCCATACTTTCACAAACCTCGCAATACCGTATACGCCCCAAGCCACTAAACACTGCAAACCAAGCAAACACTAACGACATGTCACCCTTGGCTTAAAAAAAACCAAGATCGTCACATGGAACTTCAAATTAGCCCTATCCACCATTACTATTATTCGCCGCCCTGAGTTCCCATCTCTGACCCCCCTCTCTTGCCTGGAAAGAACAAAAGAAAGGAAAAAGAGAGGAGATGTCACCCTCTTACACTACTAATTTCACTCCTCCACCTATAGCCTTAGGTTTTTACGCATCAAGCCCGTGTTACTTTTGCTTTTCGGCATTTCATCCACTGGGAGGATTTGCGTCGGTGTTGCACGGCGGCTATAGGTGGGGAAGGGAGGGGAGGGGATGAGAGATCGGCATTCTGCAGCCACGTTTTTTAGGGTTTAGGAACTCTAGTTGCCTCACTTTTTTATTTGGGAAGCTGATTACCTAGCCTCTTTAGGAAGAGAAAAAGGGAAGGGTGTTGCTGTGTGTGCTACGTTCCTGGATCAAATGGGGGAGTTGCGAGGTTTGGTTGGATGGAGATGGGAGTGGGCAAATTACGTACGTCCTTGAGATGGAGCAGGGTTGGACGGGTTGAGTGAGGGATACTATGATGGTTATTTTATTCGTTCTTTATAAAGGACAATGACATGTGTCCAAGAGAATGGCAAATGACTTTGAATGACCAAGTGTTCAAAGTGCTCTTTCGTGGCTGTCGCCCCAGACTGAAAAAAATTAGATGCACACAATGAGGCTAATGGCAAGCGGGTACGCCAGCCTACTTGTTCTCGGTGACCATGCCGTTCGTATAGAAAACACGAGGCTAATTCGAGCTAAGTGATTCGCCCTACTTGTTCCTGATCGACCCTGCCCAATCACCACATGAGGCGGCTTCCAAGACAGAGTCAGATATTCGAAAGAATGAGTCTCGGAAAGCGACATTGTTACATCCGCACGACATGTGTGGGTCAATGGCAGTCTACTGCCAGGGTCTTTTCCATATTCCATGTTACTTATCAACGGGAACTCCGGGCAATAGAGCTAGGTATCCTGGTATCCCACGGACTGTCTCACACAGTTTTATGACGCGCCGTCATTGACAAGAGACATCAGTTCAATAAGCCACTTGGAGTGTACAAAGTTTACAACCTCCAGGGACGTGATACCTGACACAGAGGTTGTTCGGTCAAGATGAAACGACCCGCCGCTATCGTGAATTTGCGAGGCGCGGGATGCTCGTCTTCTCGGAGGTAATGTCGATGACTGCGAGAGAACTGGAGAGATGAGTTTCAAGTGTATACGTAGGTAACCTACCAGAGAGTGTTCCTGTACTCAGCCAAGGGTGGAAATGACCCTGAAAATAGTGGCGCCTTAGTACCCATTCTCGTACTCTGCTTGCGGAGAGCAATCGCCACGCCCTGAATAATAGCTATTGATGCCCCACAACTATCCTTCTACCATACCGCTGTCGTACTAGAGAAGGAATCACCGCTGCAGGACTCTTCCGGTAAGCGATGGATGCTTGAATCGAATACTCGGTTGCTTTGCGCCAATCGCAGAATACCTCGGGTTGCGCCACTTCCCGCCGAACCTTCATTGATCATGGAGATACGTCCACTTATGGCGTGACGATACGTCAGGATGCCTTGTACCACCGCAGTAATGCCGGGAAGCAAGAGGTTCCCCGACAGTTCCACGTCTCCCTCACGCAATTGTAGATCTTTAATCTTTGGTGCATGCCGCCGACCGGAGCAGTCGTATCGTCAATCCCGGGCTCATGCAAGGTGAGTTGGCGTATGAGGGGACTGCGTCACAGTGCTCGCGTGGTAAGCGCGACACAACGAGAGGATGGTCTGCTAGGATGACGGTTGCTGGTTGCTTGGATCTCGGGCATTGGGCACATGTTCGTGTCCTTGCACACGTGTGCACGACTCGTGCGGCCTTCACAGTAGCCGGGACTGTTACTGGATTGCCGATCTAGCAACGATCCCTTACAATACCGAGCTCAGAAAAAGCAATGCACGCTTTACCGTACTGCATTGCTTACATCAAATATCTCATACCAGGTATCAGACATGATATCGGCAGATGCCATTGAGTGGCTTCACTTTGAAGCAAAGCTTCACGATAATCATGCGTTTCATCGTGCACTTCCACACAACACTCCTGTTGGTCTAGTGGTTCTACCGTGTTAGTTTCAAGGTGTTCAAGGTGACAAGCGGGGTAATCCAAGCTTACATGATCAAAGCGCTGTGTATACTCGCCACTTTGATTGTTCGAGCTGCGTTCACCGTGGGAGATGCCCGGACACCAGGTTATGGTTGATGCGTAGCGTTCATAAGCAGACGAATAGTAGCAAGCCGTGACGGAGGTCAAGGTGTCGTGGCCTCGGCATACCTGGGTACTTTGCTGCAATCATACCCAGTGCGTGGCGTACATGAAGGGATCTCCCTGCGACCTTTGAAGCCTTCTGCCCGACGAACCTAGCGGTGAAACCAGCGTAGCCGACTTGCCCACGCCACATTTACCCACACCTCTCCATGCGGTTACCATGGTATGATAGTCCGGTCTCAATCATGGAACATCTGGCAACGGTGATCGACATGGTATCTCTTCGCCAAGCAGCCATTGGTGTGTCGTCTGTTGCACTCAAACAACATAAGCCGGACAATTCGGACCTCGCGGGAGATGAAAAGCAAGAAGAGTGATGTTGCAACCCTCGTTAGAGGCTGTGGTGGCAAAGAGATCGTCTTAAAATACCCGCAGTGGTCGTACAACACAAGTCTGTAGACGTGGCAGCTGTGTTGGCTGTGCCAGACACTAACGCCGAGATGTGAGGCATATTGAGCTCCGGTTTCGACATTACAAGACGCCAGATTTCCAAGACGTTTTAGGAAATTGTGTGAGTGATCGATTTCCAGAGGGTGTCCTGCAGTTCGGTCTTTCTCGCTGCCCAATGGCGTCGGTTGGGCTTAGCAGGGCGAACAATGAGGCGAAAGGCATCAGTGCGTCCACGCCCAACAAGGACTTGGTCGCAACGGATGTGTCGCACCCTCGCCCCGGGAGGGGACCGGTGTAGGTAGCCATGTGTAAGCGGACCCGGGACAAGAGGTCGTGGATCATGTGTATAAGTCTTCTGTGTGCCCAACCTCGATCCATCCCCCACAAGCAATTAATAACACAAGTCGGCCCTCATCGTAGTTCACTCTTGTAATCGTTTCGACTCGTATAAAATGACGCTACCCAACTCGTATTTTGTTCCAGGCTTTGGCATCTCAAGAGCCGTCATCCAGAACGAGATCCGCTATCATTGTGGTCCAGACGCGATAGTCCGACCATACACCTTCCAGGTACTTGGTAGTTGCTGTTCAACGACAGGACGGGTGCTGATTCAATATCCAGGGTCGTGATGGTTTTCTTGTCACAACAATCGGTCCTCCATTGACCAAGGTAGCCGAGCCGTACCGTATGCCAATGCCCAGACACTGACAAAGGACAGGCTCAAATCGAGGACCTGAAACTATCCTCCCTCGAATACGAAGAAAAGCAGTCTCGTATCGCCGATGAGACCAATGTCTTCGTAAATGCACCCATCCCCATCACTCAACGGTTACGACGAAGCACCTGATGGCGGTGAATGAGCCAACCGTGGCTTCTTTCTCAAGGCCACGATCGAGCCACCCGAAAAGAATCTGTCTTATACCCCATCCTCGGGCGGATATACCCTCTTCTCTTTTGCCGGAGTATTGATTTAGCGTGCATAGTGCCTTCGGATTGGCTGTCTGATATTCTCCTTCTATACGTTTTGGTTCCTTTGATGACCTGGATTTGGTATTTGGTATTCCAAAGAGTTTATCTTTCCTGATGGATGTTTTATGTCTGCACGAGCTGAACGCACTGTAGTCTTAGCATCAGATGAAAGTATTTGTTGATTTCCGAAACTCCAATGGTCCTGTGGATTGGTGTGCTGCAGCAAATGGCCATGATCTGACTCTGGCCAAGTTTGTTGCTCTGTTACTGGGACATTCCTAGTACGCAGTCAGGATGACAAGGCTGTTCTGGTTTTGCACGCCTTCTGTACCGACTCCAGGAACGAATTGGACGTCATTTTTTTACGCATGAGTACAAATGACTGTCGAGTCTCGTGCATCGTTCAGCCTAGACTGATGTACTGGAGTTAGTGGGCGGCAAGGCAGATAGCGCTAGTTGCCTTGAACATAGGTGCGTCACATTTCGATACTAACCGGCTACCTTTTAAGCCATAGTCCCAGGTACTGCAGTTGCCGTGATATGTTGCAGAAATGGATCGCCTAGAGAGTTCAGAGGGGAAGAAGGTAAGATATAAGTGTGAAGTATTGTTGAGGTTGGGATGATGAGGCGGAGCTTGAGCCACTTCAAGATGCAGGAACAGCTGGCGCGTGATTGGAGAAAACCAAGCGACATCCTGACTGGTGTGAAGTGTCACAAACAACGCAGCGACTGGCGTGACGAAGAGCGTCGCGACACGTTGCGACTTTGCTGTTTTGCCTTGCCAGGCAAAGTCAAGTGCGTAGATGACTCAAAGGCCAGACTTGCCTTGAAAAAAGATCTCCTAAGGTGCAAACAACGGATTTGTGTAGCCTTATCACACTCGTTTAGAAATTCCACCAGGCAGCTCTCCCTAGATACTTTGAATCTAGGAATTGTAAATTTCCTTTGTTTTGACTGGCTTGTGTAGGTACGATGCTCTACTCTAACTTGAGCGATCTTTCAGGATCATTACCATGCATGCCGTCAAGCAAACAACCGCTCTAAATTTTTGCTCTATCTTGAGAGCGCACCCAACTTTTCATGTCCCTCAAGGCTGAGACTCACAGCGTGACACAGGGCTGAACCTCGAGCTAACCATTTACGGACTAGCACTCGAATGGTCACAAAACAAGAACAAAGAATGAATTTTCATACCAATTTTCAGTTTGTATCATACTACAAAGCTTCGGCGCTCTTTACGACATTAGAGACCGGTGTCGTCTATCTCGAACGCGACACTGTTTGGCGAGACCACATTTTGATCAACACACCATCGAGACATCCCCGTAGATCATAGTCCCCTATGGCAACCAGGACGATGTTGACGCAGATTTCCTGTCGCTAGAGCATGTCGCTTACTATCGAGGTCCGGTTTTTTATGCACACAGTAACCAAAAGGAAATACTACAGTCTGACCGGCATTGATTACATGGAGAATGTCTGTCTCACTGGCAACATACTTCCGGTAGCTCAGTGACGGCTGTTACCATGCTGCCAATATATTGATAACAATTATGTGATTTGTCATCAACAATCACAACTCGGCACTTTGGCGGAGTGGTTAACGCGCTGGCCTGCTAGTCCTGTATGGGAAAGTTAGCCAGTTCCTTCGGGAGCGTGTGTTCGAATCACACAGGTGTCGCACCAACCAAGCATTTCTTTTTTTGCTAGCAGAGTCTATGTTTTTGATTTCACGAGTATAGTGTAGAAGGACCACATTATGTTATTTTTGCTACGGTCACGACAGAACAGCTTCAAGCAGATCTCTTGTGGACGTACATAGACTACATTGCATTGCACATATCTGGACCCTGACTCTTTCCGCCAGCTTCCGTTGTCGTCTTCGCACTTGTTTTCGCGATATCCTCCAATACCTCACGACATAGTTCGCCTGTGAGCGCACTACACTCTGCATAGTGATCACACAGCATCCTCTGTGCAGTCTGTACCCCTTCGTGTGGCATGACACTAGGGCCCTTGCCCTTCTTATCCGGCCCGTGTTCCTCTATCGTCCACTGCTTTCTCAGATCCCTCTTTAGCCCCAAAACCATTACCGGCAGATTCTCGTCATGGTTAAAGTGCTTGTTCACAACAGGTAGCCACGTCGACGAGAGAGACTCGAGCGAGGCGCGTGAGGAGATGTCGTAGCAAAGAATTACGAATTGGGGTTGTAAGAGTGTATAGTTGTATGGCGAAGCGGTGTCAAAGAATTGTAATCTATATGGACGGCCATAAAGTGTAATATCAAAGGCGTATGGTTGATCTATATCGCGCAGCTTCGGAAGCTCGTATGGGGGAAGGTTGTCGCGTTGGGGTTGGACGCCGAGCGAAAGACGACTGGGGGAGTCAGCATTGTAACATTGCAGTGACTTAGCATTGCCATGCATACATGGCTTCTTGATGCGTGCGCTCTGATAAGTGCTTGATAACGCGCGATAGTTGTTGGACTCACGATAGGAACGTTGACTTGCCAACTTCTGCGTCGCCGAGCAAGAGCACATTGATCTCTGGAGGCGGTGATGTGTTGTCCATGTTGCAATTTGAGTGCCTTGCAAATGCGCAGCTTCAAGGCGGCTTCATGTCTGCTGTCGCGATAGAAGTCAGAGTGGTGGATATGCCTAGGCACGGAGATAGGCGTTAACTTTATCTTGGCAGAGGAGGGCACACACTACTTGCTAACCCATTTTCCTTTGTCATTGATCTATCTTTCTGTCATACTCAGAAATCTACCTTCTTCTATTTCATAATTAATTCTTTAAATAGATTATTACTAATTCAGACTCGAGGTTTGCTTGCGTAACTTCAAGGTACCCTACATTATGAGGTCTCTTTAAATTCCCAAAGTTCGAAGGAAATACCAGCCAGAACCTTTACGACTTTATTTTGAGTTATATGTACAAATTTTGATAAGAATGACGTCTTCGGTAGTCTTGGGTTGGCCTGCGTTGTCGTACCGACTCGATACGCCCGTCTCCTCTGCGGACAGGGATCCAAGCATGGAGAACAACAGGTTTCCTTGAAGAAAGACTGTCCATGGTGCCGATACAAAATTCATGAATGCATCTCACCAGGCATAGTACTCAATGTCATTCACAAGAAAGAGCCTTTTTTTCACTGTGGTTCATGTACATACGTAAATAGGTATTTACATAAAATACAAGATTACTAAAGTCCAATGGTAAAGCCATTGATTTTTAAAACTTCATGTGACCTTTTACTTCTAATTTTACATATAACATGAACTGCATATGGGCCAAAAGCCCACTGGCTGGCGTCGTCGGACTTATCCAGTTTGCAGCTCCATCATCATCCTGGCCTTGGCCATAGGTCACAATCACTAGAGCGCTGGTAAGAAAGGATGAACAGCCTTGGTAACATGCTTGTAAGTACAAACAAAAGTCTAAAGTCTAAATTCTAAGGATCCTGCTTCGTAGTATGTACTGGCAGCGGTTAAAGGATCTGGTTACAAGGAGTTATTTAACCTGGTGTGGCAAAAAGATCTTAGGAATGAATGGGAGATGGATGATTCAGTCGAAACCTATCATAGTTACAGGATCTATTTATTCTCTAGCTTTGCCTTGCCTTGCCTGCTACTCAGATCACTAAGCAACTCTTAGTGATTAAATCTGGGTAGCTCTCGGCCTTTTACAGAGTAGGGATTGCTAGATCCTGCAACATCACATGCCTCACGATAGGGGCAAGTTTAAATACAGCGTGATCAGCTACTAGCAACCATGTGATTATATATGCTACTTCTGGACTGACACTAATCATAATTCTAAGAACATGCGGCGTAGTTACTCGGCGTACCATTACGTGGGTCATTTTCGGTCACTTCATTATAAGCACAACCATTTCGGATAACATTGCATAGTCGAGACTAGGTGATGGCAGAATCAATTTTAGGCAGCAGAAAGTTCAGAAGCACATTATGTACCGAGGCGCGCTCTTGGCCATATATTGGCTGTCTTCTATCACACCTGAAAGTAAACGAATTCCTCTTTGGCCACTTGCGGGCAAGCATTGCTTTATTTGTGTTAGCGAGGTGTATAAATTTAGTCGAGATAAACAATTAATATGAATATTGCTGGGGGAAATACCACAAAGCCCAGACTTAACATAATAATCAGAGTAGGAGGCTGCATAATCGGGATAGCGATTCTAGAGAAATTAAATCTATTATGACTTAAGATAGGTGCCCTTTATGTTGTAAGCCTTAGCTAAACCACGTCGTTTTTGTCAAGACCTGGCCCGACTTGGTCCAATTCAAACCAATCTGAAGCACCTTGACCTGGATCGGCCTGACCTAGTCATAATTGATTCAGCTTAACATATAACTAACTACAAAGTAGACAATCACTAGACTGGCTCGCTCAAGATTCGCCTATGTTTAATACGACTTTTTGCTATCCATACCTCCCATTGACACTCTTACTGTACTCAAATTAGCAAATAAGACTGGCGATAATCTCTTATGACTGCAACGGCGCAGGCAAGATAACTTGGGTCAGTATCGGCAGTAGCGCCACGCCGAGACATATAGGAGTGCGTGGAGCAGCAGAAGAGCCTTAAGTTAAATAGACACCTATAGGCCTAATACGAAAGGATATTGAAAATCTACAGAACAACTATGGCCATCAACCTATACTTATACCAGCAGGCCCAACTGGTGGTCTGGTATAGATCCGTATCAGATCCAGCGTCGCTCCGAGGGTTCCAGCGCGCTGCTCCAGCCCACAATCTGGCAGGGATCCGGATTGGGGCTAGTATGCCAAGACAGGTTGAACTGTGAAGGGTTGTTTCGTTCCAATAACCAGGTCCGTTAACTTGCCAGTACGTGCCATGGATTACTTGCTTGTTTACGTTAGGCCACCAATCGGTGTGGCCATGGCTTAGAGATAACAGTTTGGACCTGCTTAGAACCGCTGGAGCTGAACGCCAGCCAAGGACGCTTGCGGGCTTGGAAGCTTGGAAGACAGCATCCTCAGTTACCGAATCGGGAAGCTGGTAAAGATGTCCTTGTATTAACGCCGTGAAGCGGCAAGTCATTGCCATTAATTTCCAGTACAAAAGGGTGCACTGTGGCAATGCTGCATTTCCTCACGCCCCGCATCCTAGCTTGTCGCAGCATTCTTTATTACTGTTCGCCATGAAGGTCTCCACACTTCTCAGCCTGCTCCCAGGTGCTGCGCTTGCTTCTGATGTATTGAACGTCGCCTTTTATGCCAAGGAGAAGAACCAATTGTTCGACTTCATCTCCGCCAACAGCGAAATCGACTATGGTTGCCGCCCCCAGGTTCTGGCTGCCGGAGACGAGCACAAACTGCACGCTGTGATCTCGGAACACGACTTGGATCACTTCAAGCGCAGCCTCAATCCTGATCTCGTCCGTGTTGAGCTTTTAGACAACCTGAACAAGCGTCAGACTGCTACCGCGCCAATTGGCCGTGGTGATCGGTTCAAAGGAGGAAAGATTGCGCCTCGCGGTCTCGGTACGAGGAAGCCGAGCGAATATGCTGCCCTCCAAAAAGCAGGCATTCTCAACGCCGATGAAGTATACACCGCCATGAAGGGATTGGAGAAAGAGTATGGGATGACCCTGTTCACGACACCACACAAGACATTCGAGGGCAACACTATCATCGGTGGTGTTGCAAACAAGGCCCAAAAGATCAAGAAGGACAAGCAGTATATCTACTTCACAAGCGGCATTCACGCCCGTGAACGTGGAGGACCAGACAACTTGATCTATTTCATCTCTGATCTGTTGTACGCAAACGAGCACCGCATTGGTCTGACATACGGCAACAAGACCTACACCAACAGCCAAGTTAAGAAGGCTCTCGGTGCGGGTGTCGTCTTCATCCCTATGCTGAACCCCGACGGTGTTCGACACGACCAGGCCAACAGCAACCTGTGGCGAAAGAACCGAAACCCAGCGTCAGCCCGACCAAATGAGCCCCTGAGCGTCGGTGTAGATCTGAACAGGAACTTTGACTTCCTCTGGAATTTCACTGAGAAGTTCGACCCATCGGTTTCCCCAGCCTCCACCGACCCGGCCTCCCAGGCTTTCTATGGCACAGCGCCATTCTCCGAGCCAGAGTCCCGGGATATGGCTTGGGTGTATGACGAGTTCCCCAACATTCACTGGTACATCGATGTGCACTCTGCCGCAGGAACGCTCCTTTACTCTTGGGGTGATGACGTTGACCAGTCCCACGACCCCAAGCAGAATTTGTTCAACACTGCCTACGACGGCAAGCGTGGCAACGTCGAGGACGACGTGTACAAGGAGTACATTTCCCAGGAAGACTGGGACAACATCCGCATTGCTGCCAATCGCACCACGGATGCCATGATGGCTGTCGGCGGCCGTGAATACGTTCCCCAACAAGCAGTTGGTCTGTACCCCACATCTGGTGCTACTGACGATTGGTCTTTCAGCCGTTGGCACGGAAACAAGGAGCTTACCAAGGTCTACGGATACACTATGGAGTTTGGCTACGCTACCAACTTTTATCCTACTGCCGAAGAGTACATCCAGAACATCATTGACACCAACGCTGGTTTCATGGAGTTCATTCTCACGGCTGCTGAGATTGGACTCAAGGCTTAGATGGAATTTATCTCTGTTGATGTGTAATAGTAGTGAGAAATGACTGGAGGATGGGTGTACATAATGAAGTTACGAAAACGAGTTTTAATGTTGTAGTTAGTAGTAAAGTAGTATTAGTGCTTAATGCATGGCCAACAACGCAAGACGCTGCTGTCATTCCACTAGAACATTGAATCGAGTGAACGAGCCTACTAAACCTCGGTACCACTACGCATTGGCCTTCACGTCTCGTGTGGAGAAGAGGTACCATGGTCTGCGCTAGTCTAAAGGAGTCTAGCTCCTTGGAATGCACATGCAAAGCACACGCAACATGTCACACTGCCAGCCTGTCAATGCCCCTCATTCCTTACACATACTCTTGTGTGCATCATTTCACATTTCACAGACCGGATTCTAAGCAATGTTCTGCCGACACGATGCTACAGTACATGGGTACGCGGCAACCACCGCGCAAGTACGTTGTACCTGAACCACTCAACACCACGTTACCACCAAGCTATCCATGTGAGGTTTGTTATACACGAGTATGGATACCGGATTTGTTTGGAGCAATCAATGCTGTACCGGCGGACCAGGATAGCGTTTCAGTTCGTTACCAGGTCACCTCGGAAGAGCTACGGAGATCGGTCTTGGGAGAATGCGAGTTTTGCAAGACACTTGCCGATGGAGTGCACGGTAAAATCTTTTTGGATGAACTCTATGAGCGTCTGGAGAGGGGTGACAGTGCTTTTGGCAGCAACGCATCTGATGGCACGGAGAAGAGCGAGGAAAGGACGGAAGAAGAGCCAGATGATGTTGACTCTGCGTCGACGGAAACTCCTGCGTTCAATGAAGAAGAGCTCGAAGACGATATCACTGGAGGCTGGGATGCATGGGAGGAGCGTGATACACTGAAAGAGGCATGTCAATTCAAGATTGAGCTTTCCTTTGAAAGGGGACATGCAGGGCTCTTCACATTTCTGAACGCACGTATTGAAGCCGTTGATGGTGATGCGGAAGATCCAAATAGTCTACAAAAACTGCAGGGAGAGAAAGCCGTAGAGCTACGATATCATATGAATAGCAAAGGTATGTTTGATGAGCTCGCAGTCATTGAAGACGTGCTAAAGACAAACGATAAAGGGCAAAAAACCTCGCCCATCTCTCCGCCTTGGACGGCAGATTGCATGCTTGGAGCAGAGACCAACATGCAGATGTTGAACGCCTGGATGAGCAGCCTCGAGTCCATTTCAAAAACTCCAAAAGAAATGCTGAACCGTCTGCCGTCACGCCTGATACAGCTGAGTGATGAGCATGGTCTGCGTGTCGTTCACACATCGACTATGAGAGGCAGCGAACCAAGCTTCGCCGCGCTGAGCTATGTATGGGGCACGAACCAATCTTTCATCTTACTTAGCACCACAGAAGACATGCTCATGGCTGGCTTTGAAGTCGGCCAGCTTCCTAAGACAATCCAAGATGCTGTCACAGTCACTCGTCGGATTGGGCTGGAGTACATCTGGGTAGATGCGCTGTAAGGACTCTTTTGTATTTCTCTTCGGATTTGCTGACAGGATCCCAGATGTATTATGCAAGACTCTGACGAGGACAAGGCACAAGAGTTGCCAAAGATGCGGTCCATCTACAAGTTTGCTGCAGTGACAATAGTGGCTTCTATAGCGAATTCTGCTACGGAAGGCTTCTTGCATCATGTTGAAGAAAAGTACGACTACTTCATTGAACCAGTCACAATACCTTTTCCCATAGATTCACCCACTTCCTCACAAATCATTCTCAGTTACCCGGCGGACTACAAGCGGTGGAAAGATCCTATCAACAGCCGCGCTTGGACATTCCAAGAGCTCATCTTGTCGACCCGTGCCATCATCTTTTCATACCGTGGGATTCAGACAATTGACCGTACTAGCTCAACACATACAGATGGGTCCTCTTCTGGCAAAGATCTACAGCTGCCAAACTTACCGTGGAGCGGTCAAATGTTTTCCCTTGCCACCACTCCCGAAAACACGCGGCAAGTGTGGCTCGCAATACGTGGAGAGTACAGTCGCCGTATGCTGTCCTATCAAGGAGATAAACTGGTAGCAGTTTCAGCCATTGCCGAGGAACTTGGCCAAGTGTACAACAGTCGTTATCTTGCTGGCATGTGGGAGCGCGACCTTGCTATAGACCTGCAGTGGAACTGTCCACGTATTGCGGCAGTGGCTGATGACTACAACCGGAAGCCTCGAGCCAAAGAGTATGTTGCACCATCATGGAGTTGGGCGTCTGTCAATGGTGCCGTGGAGGACTTTGTACACGTTTGGGAAGACGAAGGCGCCGATGGAGGTATTGGCCAGAAAGATAACCTGGGGTTCGAAGTGATATCCTGCGAGGTTGAGCTCGCGGTGCCAGGCTTCAAACACGGAGCCGTCACGTCTGGTACGCTGGTCGTCCGAGGTCGCCTCTGTAAACTTATCTGGCACCCCTACCCTGACGATGACTATCACAAGAACTTGGAGTACGATGGCTACCTTGCAGGACTACCTGAGGGAGATGAGAGCGGTGTGATGCGCACTGGAGCAGAGTTTGGCGACGCTTTATTGGACGCTCTAGATCCGGATTTACAAGAGGGCGTTGAAGTGTTTTGCCTCGCTGCAAGGTTGACTGAAAATGTACCCGGACGAGATGACGTCGAAGGCATGATGCTACTACCGACCACTGATAATCACTACCGGCGCATTGGTTTCTTTCGAGCCCAGCCATGGATATTTGAGAAGCATAAGGTTGAAGCGGTTACGATACTTTGATTGTTAGACCACCAGGCAGCCAAAAGAAAAAAGCGGAAAAATACGGATAGAATGAATAGATCCACTACATCTTGTTGTCAGTCTGGTCATAGCTTAGGCTCCTCGAGGGAGATGAGCAGATAGACTAGGGCCTGGTCAGTCAATCGGTCATGCAGGAGACATTGGCTGTTTCCCAAATCGATAACCCCCAGTATGTACATGCTAGTAGTACAAGTCCAAGCCCTGCTGGCGTGCGTGTGGTCCAAGACCGCTCGCTATACCTTACCTCGAGATGGTGCCGTCGGTCCGGCGCCGAGGTGAAGAGACAGGCACGTGACAGGCCGATCCCGGGCGCTACCGTTTGCCAGTAGAATGCGGCCATAGAGAATGGCGCCATTACTGACCGCTCGCCCGCCGTGTGTCGTGAGTGGCGGCGGTCATGGGCCCCCAGTCTGGTTTTCCCCGGCGAGCTCGTGCAGAGTGCAGTATGCAGCATGCAGCAATTTCTGCTCTAGAAGCATTCCATGGCTCATGAGGCGGCATGACGCTGCGAGGGGCGTGCGCGGCAGGAAAAAAAGTCCAACAGCCGAAACAAGCGAAAAGCTGGCTGGGACCGTGACGACAGAAGAGCGTTCATGTTACTCACTATGGCACCCGCGTCCTGAGGTACAAACTGCTCCACTCGGCACCATACAGAGCGGACAACTAGCCTAAATCTTTTCCCTTTATCGATAAGCCGCTTGCCCACGCGAAAGCTTCGCTGCCTCTCGATTTCCTCTCAGCTACTACTTGTCGCAAAATAGTAGTCCCTTCCCCCGCCTTATCCATCGCCTTTCAAGATGAGAAACATTGTGGTTCTTGGTGGAACCTCCCACCCGCAGCTTACAGAGTATGTGCAATCAGACAGGGCGGCGTGGGGTGCTGAGTGCTGTTGCTGATCAGGCTCTAGGACCATCTGTAACCACCTCGGCATACCCAAGGCCAAGGTGCTCCTTGACAAGTTCAAGGGCGGCGAGACGAGAGTGGAGATCCAGGAAAGCGTCCGTGGAAAGGATGTCTTCATCATCCAGTCTGGTGGTGGTAAAGGTACGCACACCCCAAGCCGCATCGAAGCGCGTCGCATTTTTTTTTGCGGCAGGTCGCGCAATCATCCCAGCGCCTGTCGCACGGCAGCACACTGGACAAAAAACATCACAAGCAATCCTTGATCAGTTACGCTAACTTTTGGTGTCGCGCACAGTCAACGACCATTTGATGGAGTAGGCCCATCCTCATGGTGTAGTTGAGTCCAGTGCCCTGACGTCCTCTAGACTTCTGATTACCATCTCTGCCTGCCGAACCGCCTCTGCGAAGCGCATCACCGCCGTCCTTCCCCTCTTCCCGTACTCGCGACAGTCGGACATTCCATACAACAAGACAGGAGCTCCGCTGTCAAAGGTTCCGGGACGCTCAAGGACCGGCACCTACTCGCTCGACTCTCGTCCACAGACGCCACACCCAGGGCAGCCTGAGAGTGCAGGTCTCGCGAATGGCTCAGCGTCTTTGCACCAACAGCTTAGCAAGATAAAGCTGGACGAGCGCAATGGCACTCCCTCGAGCCCTTCCAGTCCTATCAAGTCAAATGGCATCAAGCGTAGTGATACACTTGATTCGAACAAGGGCGAGAAGTCTGCGTACTTCAACACCGACCATGCCACCAACGGCGTCAACGGCACCAATGGCACCCAGACACCGGGCATACCCGGTGCTCTGACACGCCAAACTACTATCACAAAACCTCCAGCTTTCGAGCCGCAGGTCGGATACCGCCAGTGGGTTGCCCAGGCCGGTACCTTGATTGCCGACCTTCTCACATGCGCTGGCGCCGACCACGTTATAACCATGGATCTTCACGGTATGTCATGTCACTATGTAGGCAAATTCCATGTCCTCTAATAAATCTTAGACCCGCAATACCAGGGATTCTTTGATATTCCAGTCGACAACCTTTACGGACGTCACCTCCTCCGCAAATATATACAATTCAACATTCCCAACTACCAACAAGCTGTGGTAGTTTCCCCCGACGCAGGTGGTGCCAAGCGAGCTACTGCTATCGCTGACGCACTTGGTATGCCTTTTGCTCTTATTCATAAAGAGCGCCGTCCTACTCAGATCAGTGACCGGCAAAATGCTACCATGATGTTGGTTGGAGACGTAGCAGCGCGCACAACAATTCTTATCGACGACTTGGCTGATACCTCAAATACCATTACCCGTGCAGCCAAGCTTCTAAAGAAGGAAGGCGCTACACAGGTGATTGCGCTGATAACGCACGGTATTCTGAGTGGAGACGCAATTGATCGCATCAATGCCAGTGCGCTCGACAAGGTCATTGTGACCAACACGGTACCTCAGGATGAGCACAAGTCGAGGTGCCCCAAGTTGGAGGTTCTGGAGGTGGGCAATGTATTTGCCGAGGTATGTCTCAAGGAGCCGGTCCGCATTAGAGTGTACTAACGAAAAAAAACCCTAGGCTATCCGCCGTGTCCACCACGGTGAGAGCATCAGCGTCCTGTTCGATTACAGTTAGTATCTCTGCTCGTTCAGATTCCGATACTTTAAAGGCCATATCATCTGTTCCGCTATCCCAGGCTAGGTGACTTCCCCTAAGAGCGATAGCAACAGACTTGGCTAGAGATCCTGTGTTCTGTTTCATTTGAAGGATGTACGCTCTGGACCCTCCTTTCTATGAGATTCAGATTGGAAAAAATAATGGGGTGTATTGTTTGACACTTTATGCTTCCCGTGTTTGTTAAGACTGCTGAGGAGCGGTATATCAAATACCTAAATGTGCATCATGAGCATGAGTCGCATGGATTGGGCGTTTTCAAGGGGGTGGATCTCTTACTATTACAAAACTTTGAAATGGTCTCTCTGGCTATTTTTCTGTTGATGCCCGTGGCGCCCTGTCAGTTCAGGCGGTGTGTTATGCTGTTGCATGACCATGTGCACGTGTGTCGGTGATTGCTTGTTCCTGTCCAAACGACGCAATTAGTACTGAAGTGCTGACTGGCATTTTTGATGCTGTTAGTGTTGGTCAGGTTTAGTGTAGTAGAGAAAAGGCTATATTAGCTATATCTTTGAAAAGATTTATGTATGTGGAGATGGTTCGTAAACACTGGGTCAAATATCACATCAACTCCATACTGAGCATTCATTAACAATGCGAACCGGATGCGTTGGTACGTTTCATTGATTATCGCGCTCTTTATACTCCTTCGTTGGAAGAATTATCTTGTGCTTCCATTTTTTCATAAATCTTGCTCTGGCTGACTGTCACCATAGTCGCCTCTTCTCTCTCTCGCAAATTCCATCCTCCTCCTTGGGTATATATATATATGTGCATGTGCCCAGCACTTTTTCCACATAGCCAGCGTCATGATACCTGCAATGGAACCCTAAACTTCAATCAGAGTCTCCTCCTTTTTTCCCCAAAATGTCCTTGCTAGAAGAAGGAGAAAAAAAGATAACTCCTCGAACTCCGTTCGGCACTTCCCCTCTAACACCAGGAGAGAAGAAAAAAAACTGTGCAAAATCCCCCTTCCCTGCCCCCTCTTTTCTTCCTCTCCCACCCCCCCCAAAAAATCTTGCGAAGCAGGAAAAAAAAGGATTCACAACCCTCCTTCCCAGTAAAAAATCACCGAATCCCATCCTCCCACCTCCCCACACCACTATCCTTCCTCCTCCCATTCCCCTGGACCTTGGCGCCCTCGTCCCCCGGCGTAAACAACTCGGCACTCAGCACCAGCACGGCGGGCACGACGGCCAAAGCATCGATGACGCCGTTGCGGCCCGACTTTTTGCCCTGATGCCGTAGGTCCATCATGGCGTTTACTTCGCGCGATCGGACAGTGCTTTTGCGGGGGCGAGGCGAGTCTGCGCTGTGGCGTGTTGGAGTAGTGCTGCTGGTGGAAGACGTAGCGGAAGATGAAGAAGAAGAGCGTTGGCGGAAGCGAGAGAGGGTGAGGGTGCGGCTGCGGGGGCGGTCTTCTGATGACGATGATGAAGTTTTTGAGTCTGTAGAGGATGTGTTGGAAGGTTGCTGGTAGCTTGTAGGGATGCGTGGGAGGGGAATGTTGATTTCGGTATACAGAGGGCCTTCGTATTCGAGTTGGAATTCGGCGTCTGATGGTGTGGTGAGGACGG
Source organism: Curvularia verruculosa (assembly GCA_036172615.1). NCBI lineage: Eukaryota > Fungi > Ascomycota > Dothideomycetes > Pleosporales > Pleosporaceae > Curvularia > Curvularia verruculosa. The sequence goes on from JAWDHC010000316.1 coordinate 19,603, forward strand.
ACGCGTCGGGTTCTGAGGTCATGGGCGCGGAGTCCAGGCTCGGGAAGGGCGATGTGGTTTGTGTTGTGGCCATGGTTTGTGATTGTCCCTCTCTTTTTTTTCTCTCTCTTTAGAAAAGATACTTGGTGGACTTTGACAGCTCCTGGTTGTAGAAGAGAGAGAGAGAGAGAGAGAGAGAGAAACAGGAATTCGATAAGGGAAAGTAATCTGATTTAGGCCTTCTTTTTTTATGAGGGTCCCGTGGAGGCTGATAGGTAAGCTTGTTGTATATACGTAGTACGTGCCGCCTAGCACAGCCTCTTTTTAGGCAAACCGTAATATCATGACCCCAAACGTCACTCAGAGTCAGATTTGAAATTACACCGCCGGTCTTTGACGATAGTTTCGGTCAAACGATCGTGGGTCTTAACTAAGAGAATTTGCTAGTCGTGTGTAAAAGTTCCCCTCTGTCTATCTTGTTATTGCTGTTGTTGTTGTTGTCGCGCGCGCTTCACAAAGCATGAACGACAATGTGAACGCGGTGCCTGAAATACCCTCCACAAAACATCTCACAGCTGAGACCGATACTTCGCCAATCTTTGTGCTCCAGCTGATCGCCATAAGCCGCATTCCGCGCACCCGATTTTCCTCGACTCAGCCGCTGTAAGAACGGGGCAGATAGTGCGGTCGCGCAACCGCTTTATCCGTGTATTATCTCAATGCGGTCGAGGATTGGCGCCATGTGGCGTGGGGGGGGGCTGTGCGATGTGGCATTGGGGGCCACCACCCACGGGTAGTTTCAATGCCAGCTGAGACGAGATGATTCGAGCAAAATAATCACACGAGTCAAAGAGAGAAAGAAAAAATATTTTACCATTTGTCAATGGGCTGATGGAAAATTGGGCCGCAACAGAGCGCGCACGCACGCGAGATCTGAGGTTTAGAGCCAAGGACGGGGCAGATGGCTTAAGCGCTGAGAAAGGTTGGGTTCGTGATTAGTCGTTTTTACCGCGTCTACAGACTAGGAGTTGGGGCTAGCAGGCAGGCTACTTTGTCAGTGGTTCAGAGAAATGACCGAATACTTGCCTAATTAGGTTGATTGGTGCATCTGGCGTACCGACTTTTTTTGACTGAACAAGTAGCAGAAAGGATAGAAAGACACATAGATTATTCGAATTGATTTTTATTCAGAACCAAATGCGTAGATCGTAAACGCTTACAACAATCAACCTTTTTCGGGTCCAAAGAGAAAATGCTTTGCTCTCAGCCAGCCACACGGCGCGCCCCCAAATCATTTATTTAAATTGGTCCTCCGTGACTCCCTTGCCCATCGCAGCCGTCGAGCTGACACCACCACTAACCATCTTTAGCAGGTTGTCCACATAATTGGCACCACTCCATTTCTGATGTGTGAGCACATCAACCTTGTTCTCAGCCTCTGGCTCCTGGATAATCTCGCCGTACGCACGCATGCCCTGCTTGGAATATGCTTTGGAGAAGGTATCGGCCATGAGCGCCGTCTGGTGCAGACCAGCGAGCGTGATGAATTGCCAGCAGTAACCGAGTTTCGCAAGGCGCTGGATGTACGTCTCTTGCTCGTCGCGCGGCATGGCGGCTTTCCAGTTGAATGAGGGTGAGAGGTTGTATGCGAGTCTGAGGCGCATGTTAGTAAATCTATGAAAAACCAGGATAGAAAAGAAGATACGTACTTTTGCTCCGGCCACACGGCGTGGACACCGTCAGCAAACTCCTTGGCTTGCGCGTAGTCGGGTAGCTTCGACTCCATCCAAATCATGTCGCAGTAGGGAGCGTATGCCACAGCGCGGTTGATAGCGCATTGGCAGCCTCCCTTGTACCTGTAGTAGCCCTCTCGTGTCCTGGCTACCTCCCAGTTGAAGTATACATCGACGCCAGTCAAGCCTGTGGCAATGGCACGTGCTTCAGAGTTGCTCTTGCCCTTGCTCTTCTCCAGGAACTCGTTGATGAGACCTTTCTTGTTGACGTGTACGCCAGCGTTGATAGTGTCAATGACAGCCTCGTGGAAGAGTTTCAGGTTGGCTTCCTTGACCCATGCGTCCTCAATTGCTTGGAGCTGAGCACCAGTCTTACCTGCTTGTTCCGCGGCATACATGAGCTCGCTCAGAGGCTGGAGTGCGGGGTTTGTGCAGCCTAGGATGTAGTGGTGGTCGCGTGGGTCAATCGTGGAGGTAATGAGAGTGGCGGCTTCAGAGTCGGTACGTGCGACAGCAAGCAGATCAGTGCCTAGTAGTTTTGCTGTTAGCTTTGATTGAAGCTTGTCTGAATTAACGATTTCTTACCCATAATGTCGGCCTGGGCTCGAATAGCAACCAAGCGGTTGATGTGCTCGCTGATAGGCACCAAGACCTTTCCAGCCATGTGTCCGCACTTCTTTGTGCCCGGCGCCTGGTCCTCAATGTGAATACCAGCTGCACCCTTCTCAATGAAAAGCTTGGTGAGCTTCATGATAGCCGTAAGGCCTCCGTGTCCAGTATCCGCATCAGCAATGATTGGGCGCAGGTAGTCGACATTGGGGAGTTTGGATCGGTTCTCCTTTGGACTAGAGAGACGTTCTTCGCGCTGCTTTCGGTCGTGGAAGAGTTGTGCCATGAACAAGTGACCAACTTTGTTTGGTACGGTTGTCTACAATCAAAAACGTGAGCTTGCTGCAACAAAATCCGAGTTCACAAGAATACTCACATAAGGGTAGTCCGCTAGATCTGGACCAGGCTCATCTGTCGATGAAGCCGTCGACGAAGCCTGCCATCCAGAAACATACACGGTATCCAAGTACTTTGCCATCTGCGTCACCATGACTGGGTCTAGACATCCGTATGTGAAGCTGACATCCTTGTTCTGTTTACGATCAGAAAACATGCAGAAAATATCAGATTACTCTTCCTTACCTTGAAACGTCCCTCGACGATTTCCCACAGCTTCTTTGACTGGTTGTTGCTGGGGTATGTGATTTTCAAGTTACCTCGCTTGGACACAATGTCCTCAGCAGTGAAGGGCCTCCTGGTAAACCTCCATCGTGAATCTGACCACCATTGCTTTACTTCCTGCACTTCCTTCTGGAACTGTGCATCTTCGGCGTCAATGTGGGACATGGCGATGACGTTGTGACCTTTCAACAGCTAAACTTTAAAACAAAGCAACAACAGGAAGCTTTAGCACCGAGATTCCGTTTGGTCTGTTAAAACAAAGAGTCGACAGAAGGGCGTGTGGGAAGTAAGATGACTTTGTGTATTTCGCCTTGAGACGTTGGGAACAAGTAATAGCCCACCAGATACTATAGCCTCGGTCTAAAACCATAGCATGAGCCCTTTGGGCGGAAGCCAAGTTATAACAGCGAAACCATGAGCGTGAGACTAGCACCATCTCAGGCCGTCTCCCCCCCAAAGAGTCTCTACCCCCAAAAACGGGCTCGGGAAGGACCGGCTGACCGCACCATTGGCCCGATTCAAGAAAGCATCATCCTCGGAAGCTGGAACGTAAGCTCTAGCGTCACAGTCACGCCTCAGAGTTGATGAGGTTTTTTTTTTGTCCTCGGCCCAAGGGGACATTTCGCTCGTCTGGGGGCGACCAGCATGACGGATGTAGATCGAGGGTGGGGATGGGGAAGGACTAGCGGAAGCGTGACGAGATGACGTTGGCCAATTGCTTGGGGGAAGACGACATATGGCACTTCATGTCATACATGGCTAATAGGCAATTGGCGTCTCATTCGCTCTGAGACGAGCTTCCGTTTTTCCCATGGGGCTGCAGAGGCATCTCGTTTTGTCCTGGCATGGGGGCACGCGACGGCGGCCATGCAGGCTTCACATGTCGAAGAGTTGGGTTGTCGTTGTCGAAGGCTTCCCATGTGAAGGGCGCAGCAAGCCAAGATCTGGGGTCGCGTGTCGTTAGCGTGCACGCGGGTTGGCTTTTTTACCTCGGTTGATGCTATCCGCAACAAGCCAGGACCGTCATTCTTCACGAGCCACACGGATATGGCTTGCTCAGTCGGAAATGTACACCGGAAAATGTCATGTGAGAGGCAGACCATCATGGTTACGTCTGGATGCGTCAGGATACTCAAGGCTCGGCGGATGCAGTCGATCGCGGCAGCGGCTGGCAATCTGCTCAATCCTTGCCAATAAGAAGACGAGTCGTTACGAATAATTATCGGGCGTTTCCAAGAGTATATCTGCTCTAGTGCAAAAGAGTTTAGAGTAAAATATATATATGTACACATGTACATGAAGCCTAGCTGTACCCTTTCAGCAATCCATATGCATGGGGTGCGCATACTAACAAAGCGCTCTTTGCAAGCCACCACCACCCCTCGTAACCATGGCTCTCACGTATGCTCAAGCACGGGAACCAGTCTGTTCCTCCTACGAGTGCCGACATGCATTTGGCTGGCTCGGATCCTGCCCATGAACCGCTCCACTGCCTCGTTTGTAGAACAGCCACATAGCATAACAAAGCCCTGACCACCAGATCCACCAAACTGACTACCTCGGGGAACCCAAAGCAGAAGCGCTGCGCCAAGAAGAGCTTTGTAACAACCCTTCTGTATTTTCCTGCGTGTTTCTGACCCATGTGGCTTCTGACGAATTGGTCCAATTCGGAATATGGCCTCGGTCGAATGTCGTCTACCTGCACCGCTGAGCTTTGTGGCGTCACCGCGTATGCTGGATCAGGTGGTGGACATCTCAGCTTCTTTAGCAATGTCCACCTCAGCTCGTCGAGATAGCTTCTCTTGACAGTCGTAATGTCTCTGTCTTCGATGTGTATCGAAGATTGCTCGGAAAACAGGAAGGGGAGCAGTTTTGGGCGACATAACCAAAGTGTCCTATTTCGCTCATCCGTGAAGATGCACTCGCGATCAACCGCCTCGGAAGTATACGTGTAATGGATAAGTCTCGAGTAAAATGCTGGTGTGAGCACACGAATCTCCATATCCTGCTCCGGTCTCTCTGTCTCAAGGGCGCGGGTTGTGCAAACAAGATCTGACTGCGCTCCAGGAATCGAACTCTTGAACGTGATGCGGAAAGGATACTCTGTCTCGTTGACCAGCTCACAGAGGTAGTCTCGAAAAACCTCTTCAATCGCACTGTAAACGTTAGCAATTGCTGCTTTGCGATGGCTCATCGAAACCCACATCTCATCGGGGGTGGGCAAACGTCCAATGCTAGAAGTCTGCACCTCGGGTCTAAACCAAACATGGAGCTTTTTCTTGAAGAACAGCTTCCCTGCTTCCCTAATGATACGAGGAAATGTGACGAAGCCAACCCACCACCAGCCCAGGACGAACCGCACTGTTCCAAAGAAGCCCAACTGATCCGGGTCCAACGACTTGGCGGTAGAAAACAAGCGAGCTACGAGCTTCCCATGGTCTTTGGAAGACTTTAGTGTGATTGTGTTGTCAATTCTGGGATCATCATGGCTAACATTCGGAAACGGATTTTGAGCTTTGAGCGCGTACGATCCTTTCCTCGAGTTGAACGGCGAAACATGAAAGTCCTTCATCCAGACATCAGAGAATTTGGACTTGGCTCCACTAGACATTTCAACTTCAGACCCCTCGTCCGCTGATGATTGCTGAGAGTCTGATTTTTGGATTGGGCTGGAAGGACTCGATCCATCAAGCAAATACATGCGTCTTTCTCCGAATGTGTTGTTGACCTCCAATATCATCCTCTTGAGCTGGTGGTCGCGATCGTATACGTACCAAAACGAGACAGGGTTGAAAGAGTAACCGAAAAAGCGCGGGGCTGTCACCAAGTAGGCATACTCCCATTCTGAGTCGGGAATGTGCTGAGATTTTAAATACCTTTTCAGCTTGAGGTAGAATCCAAGCGCGCCATCACCTCGGTCGAGGTAGTCCTCAGCTCTTACTCGCAACCACCACGATCCCATGCTTCGGTCTTGTCCACTGGGAAAATCTATCTCTCCCTGCTTAATACCAGTTGGAACAATAGGGTATCCGCACTGGAGATATGTGTACGCAAATGCATGCCGCTTCGGAAACACTCGAGCATGTGTCGTCTGACAAGGGAAAATGCGTGGTTTGGGAGCTTCCACTTCTGATCTCCAGACAGTCCCTTTGGGCAGATCCATTACCGTAGCATCCCTGCTCTTGAACACGCGTGGCAAGGCGAATACCAACAGCGCCAGTCCGGTTGCAACAGTGTAAGCGTTACACAGCATGTACCCTTGTTCGTCGCCCAAGTTTCCCCACAACCCCACTACACACTCGATCAATTGCTGTCTTATCTGGCAGGCATACAGCACAGCCAGAATGCTGCAGTCCGCCTTGAGCTGGTCATCCTGGCGGTACCATCTCGCACCATAACCTAACATCCACACTGTAAGCAAAGGCCATACTCGCCACTCGTCCGCAACAACCAGAGACAACACGACGATGGGCCCACACTCTGCAACGAAGGACTCCAAGGCGGACAGCCCCCCAGGAACACTCGCAACAGACATGCGGGGGAAAAAGCGAGAAAGACAGGGGGAAACAAAACAGGAATTAAACCTGTAAACGCAGTATCATTTGCGAGAAAAAAAAGGTTACGTCCAGTAGTAGAGAAAAGGAAGATGTTTCGTGGTCCGATAAACGTCAGGCCAAAAGAGCCAACTAGGCGCTATACCCGTTTGGTGAAGTGTATATGCAGGTACCCCCCAGGACCGAAACACGTCGGCCTAAATCGCCTCCATCCGGGCTAAATGCGAAGAGAGACAGGGAGAAAGAGAAAAAAAAATAAAAGGATTCGAAGCGAAGTGAACGAAGCAAGAATAGGTGGATGGTGGAGAAGGGAAACACAAAAAAAGCTAGAAATGAAAATGGTGCGTAAGTTCATGTACGGTTTTTTCCTAGTTTGGAGTCTGTGTTTTAATACTGCTTTGGAATACGTGCCGCACAAACACTCCGGGCGGCATGCGAAGAAGCCGGCGGTCGGCTCGGTACGATTTCAAGGACGGTGTGTGGATACGCCTGCTACAAGCAAGGTCGGCAGGTCGCCGATTACGTCATTGGGGTGGCGCTCAGTAGTGTACTGTCATGATTTTTGTAGAATGAATTGGATTGATTGATGGACTTTTGCCCTTTGCATTGTGAGTGCGACCAAGGGCTTAAAAAAGACCATTGTTTCCACGATTTCAGAGCGTGACACCTACAGATGGGTATTTGCAATGTTCGAGCGGCTGTTTAGTGTGTGTCAATGCCCCCACAAAAAGTAAGAGGGAAAAACAAACGGCGTGTGTTTCCTGTCTTCATTGCGCCATCTTTGATGTGCTAAGGTAGCGCGCTTGCGACGACGACCCTGATCAGTAAACATGATTTGAGTTGTTGAAGACGGACCCTGTTCGGATAGCTAGCGCATGGGTGTAACTTCGGACTATGGCAATAGTACAAGGGACTAGCATGCCCTAAGCAGCTGAGACAATACACTGTGCTCCTGTATGAATCATGTTGTGTTACAACCAGTGTTATTCGTGTTCTATTGAGAAGGGGTAAGGCCGTCTGCCTGAGCAGAATGTCGAGCCTTTCGATTACTAGATGGTTGAGAGTGCCGAGTAAGCCCCGTCTAAATGCCGCATAGAAAGGAAGTTACGTGGAGAAAAAGGAAAGACTAGACAGGGTAGGCCACTGAGAAAGGTCCAGACCCGAAGCATATGTACTATGTTGCTCGTATAGCATAACAGCTACAGGCGTACAATCTTACATCTACGCATTCGTCTCAACCCCTTCGTACCTCCTACTCGCCTCCAACTTAGTCCACGGTGCAAAAGCTATCAGACAAGTCAGCACGTAATCTTCTTCAGTACCTCCATTACCCACGGGGATTCAGCTGGTGTGCACTTACGATTACCACTCTTTGGCAAGACACTCTTTAGCGCAGGAAAGTGCCGACCTAGCACATCCTTGATACCATTACTCTGCACCCACTGCAATCCCACCTTACTATACGTATCTTCGTTCCAAGCACCAGCAATAAAACGATCACTCTTGAGCCGTCTGCTGGCCATCAAAATGAAGACTCGAAATGCTGTGTCACTAAAGCCAAAGCCCTCGGGCAGAGGCTCAGCCAGACTACCAACTAGCAAGTCTACTTTCTCAATGTCATTGTCGTAGAGTTTGGACAGTTTGTCGGCCACGGCAGTGTTGTTGCCAGTTAGGGTGAGGAAGTCGGGGACGGGTGGGAGATGGAAGAGGCGGCGGAAGGCATTGTAGCGCGGTACGCCGCGTTCTCTGTCACGCAGTATGTCAATGGTACCGAGATCAATGTGTCGGCTGTCGGGAGTGTGTAGGTCGCGCAGGAAATCGGGCATGTTGTTCAGTGTGAGGGCACCTGGATGGTTGATACAAAAGCTATAGAAGACATCTTCAAACTTCAGTCCGTCGGTATCAAGCGGAGTCCGCGCTTTCTCAAACGCAACGTCGCGGATGGGATGGGTGGCTTTGTGTTCTCCGGTTGTTGCGGAGAAGAAGGCGATTGAATCGGGTATGAGTGAGTGCATGCGATACACACTGACAAACTCCTCCGTCAGCGAATAGGGTGCCGCATGGTGGTCTACTGTCGACCCCGGGATTCCAGAGATGGCTTCGGATGTCTTTGATACGCGACCAAGTATCTTGTACAGGCGTTCACCTAGGACACCCCACCAGTTTGCGCTCATGGATATCTCAAGGACCGGGTGCGCGAGAATAGCTGGTGTCCACTCCACTGTGTGAATTTTAGCCATCAGCGCGCAATTCACCAGTCTTGCCGTATCAAAGATCTCCTCAGAAGTCCAGGAAGGATAGGCTTCGAGTAGGGCATCGCAGATGGCATTGTGTTCGAGGACAAAGAGGGTATGCAGCATTTCGAGTCCAAGCCACCAGTTGGTGTTGAAGCCTGTTTGGGGGATTCCATCCTTATCACGGGGAAGAAAAGTTGCAAACTTGTTTTCGTCAACTTGGAGCTTTCCATTCTCCGCATTGCCTCGTAATTCCTTCGTGCGGGCCTCGGAACTTCCGTAGATTTGACTGCCGTCCCACCAGTGTGTGTTTACGTTTTTATATGCTGGTGCTAACTCATCCGTCTTGTCGAGTGGGGCATCGACTTGCGTTTTTTCAATTGACATTTTGTCGTTTGGCGAATTCCACTTGTCGCCCGCAGGAAGCGGAACATCGAATCTCTCAGTTGTCGAGTTCTCATGTTGAAACCAATCGTGCGTTTGAAACTGTATCCAGGCTGCAGCCAACAAGTTCAAGCTTGTCGCAGGCTTGAAGTTATCCCTTTTCAATACACTCTAACTAAGGAGTCTTGGGTTCGGCGTCATAAGCTCCTCCTCGCTCGGCTTAGCTGTAAAGTTCCTAGGTACATTTCGCCCAAAGCGCATGCCAGCGCAGCCCATTTTTGGTGCTTTTAGGTCGTTGAACAAACCATCTGAATTCCGGGTGTGTAGGTACTGCTCATCGGAAAGGTGAGGACATTTAGAAGTACCTTGGTCCGAAGGCGATGGGTACACATCGTGAAGGTTCTTTTGGCGAAGTTCATAGCGGAAAGCCGCAACGTTGAGCACACCAATGTAAGTGGGTAGTTTGTGCCATGGAACGAATCTGTTGACGCATCTGAAAACGGAAATGAGAGTACGTTTGGCAAAGCCTGGGGTATAGGCGTAGGTTTTGGGCGTATTGTTGGTAGGAATAGTCATTTTGCTGGCCTTTCGAGGATGCTTCCTGTGTGACGCGAGATCCCTACGAGCTGGCTTGAACTGAAGAAAAAGTGATCAAAGGATGTGTAAATACGCAGTACGATTGCTGTATCACGTTGATCATGTTTACAGAGAGATTGATGGGGCTGGGCTTTTTTACCCAGCCCTCAGCGGAGTGAATACCAATAATAGTCAGTGGTGTGGTTCAAGTCATTTCGAATGACGGGAATGAGTAAGCTTTTGGAGACCATTAAGCAGGAGGAGCCAGTCCAGCTACTGTCTACAGGCCATGAGTGTTGGATCTTTATCGAACTCGTCTCACCTTTTTGCTCAGCTGGCTGACGGATGTTCGACTTAGGTTGAGTGGTTGTACTGAGTAGCCTATGGTAAGCGAGCGCGAGTGAGGCTATGCACGCCACTCACAGTTCCAAAGCTCACGCAGTGGTGTGCATTTGGGGGCGGCTTACGGAGGTGCCCGTCAAAAGTCTTTGCCCACCTGGGCAGGCAGGGGTTTCTAAG
>JAWDHC010000317.1:0-29469 GCA_036172615.1 Curvularia verruculosa
AGATGGAGATGCTCGAGGCAGCGCGGCGTGAGTATCACGACGACCAGGTGCAGCCTGCCGCTCTTGAGGTGCTGCAACCAGGGAATGTGTATCTGCAGGACTTGGTTGATAGCTTCCTAAAGAAGTTGCGGGGCCAGAAAAGCAAGACTCGGATTGCATGCTTCTTCGAGCTCAAATCAAGCAACGTGGGGAAGATCGTAGGCAAGCAGGATCGGATTGTAAGTCAAGTAGATACTATGTATAGTTCCCATGCTAAGAGCAAGTGTAGAGAATTATGGTCAGCCAGCGCGCTGGGTGCCTAGACCTCTCCGAGTCGACTAGCAAGTTTTCACTATCGAGGACGCACTTTGACATGAATAAGTTCGAAGACGCTCAAGAGGAAGACTTTCAGACAGTGGTGGAAGTAATAGAGGACATAGTTAATGCGTCTCCTGCACTCTTGCACGCGCGATCTCAATGTAACTATACATAACATTAGTCATAGTTGACTGTATCATACAAAGTTAGCTAAGTGCATCAGGTGTTATCAAGCACAACGTGGACTTCAGTCTCCGAGGCATCCCCGTTGTGAGCCAGTTCGTCGCCCGAGACGAAGAGATGCAAGCACTCGAGAAGGTTTTTCTGAACACCCCGCTCACTACGAGTCGCAGGAAGGTCGTGGTTGTATACGGGCTAGGCGGTATTGGTAAGACGCAGTTGGTAGTGGAGTTTGCGCGAAAGCATCAGCGCCAGTTTAGTGCAGTGTTCTGGCTAGATGGGTCGTCAGAGGCCAGCCTGAAGCATTCATTTATTAATATAATGCAGAGACTTCCGCAAAGCGAGATGACGGCTAACAGCGCGCAGATGCTCGACCAGGCCACAGCTAAGGCTGACGTGGCAGTGCGCGAGTGTCGGCAGTGGCTGTCTATATCATCCAACACTCAGTGGCTGTTGATCATAGACAATGTCGACCGCGATCATCAGGACAAAAGTGACGCGCAGGCATACGACGTAAAAGAGTACTTCCCAGACGCAGATCACGGGTCGATCCTCATCACAAGCCGGCGGGCTGGCCTCCAGCGGCTCGGGTCTGGCGTCAAAGTGGGGATAATGGCGGCAGAGCCAGCTCGCGCTATTCTTGAGAACAACATCGGGCGAGTAGTTCAAGGTACAGAAAAGGCTTTATTCGTCGAATGAGGATGCTTTTGCTGAGGTAGATTAAGCAGACGCCGACATGGTGCTTAGGCTTCTTCATGGGCTGCCACTAGCCCTCACGCAAGCTGGGTCGTACATGCGCGAGACAAATATGTCAACAGCTACATACGCGAAGCATTACAGCAGCACGTGGGACCGTCTGATGAAGAAACAAGAGCGCTTCTCACTAGAAGAGTATGGTAATCGTAGCATATGGACGACCTGGACTGTGTCGTACGAGCAGGTGCAGAGACAGAGCAGAGGGGCAGCTTCTCTGCTAAAGTTGTGGGGGTTCTTAGACAACAGTGAGCTGTGGTACAAGCTGATCGCAGCAGACGTAGACTTGCCTGCAGGGACAGATGTTCCCGCGTGGCTGCTACAGATGGCTGAAGATGAGCTAGAGTTTGCCGAGGCAATAGGCCTATTATCTAGCTACTCGCTCTTGGATGGCCGAGAAGGCACGGACAGCTACTCGATGCACTCGGTGCTGCATCGGTGGTGTAGCTACCTGGCGGAAGAGGAGGAGCAGCAGAAGCTGGGCTGCTTGGCAGCAGAGCTGGTAGCATCAAGTGTGCCTTTTCAGTCGGACGCAGAGTTTTGGAGGAAGCGGAATCGAATTATGGCGCATGGGATCTATATTAGTGGATGGATAGTAGAAGAGAGTAAGTTGGATGAGAAGCAAGCTATGGAGGCTTTGATACAGCCTAGTTCGTTTTACAGGCTTGGGTATCTACTTGACTATGAGGACAGAAAGCGAGCAGAGAAGATGTACCAGCATGCGTTGGCTGGCTTTGAGAAAGCATGGGGGCCAGAACATACAGAGACACTCGATACCGTCAACTGCTTGGGCCTCCTCTATGCAGACCTAGGCAGGCTAGAAGAAGCAGACCAGATGTACCAACGAGCGCTGGTTGGGTATGAGAAGGTATGGGGACTCGACCACACATCGACACTAGGTGCCGTCAATAACTTAGGCAACCTCTATGTAGACCTAGGTAGGGTAGAAGAAGCAGAGCAGATGTACCAACGAGCACTAGCTGGAAAGGAGAAGGCATGGGGGCCAGACCACACAGAGACACTCTCCACGGTTAACAACTTAGGCCTTCTCTACGCAAACCTAGGCAGGTTCGAGCAAGCCGAGCAGATGTACCAGCGGGCTCTAGCTGGGCTCGAGAAAGCATGGGGGCTAGACCGCATGGAGACACTGGCTACAGTCAATAACTTAGGCAACCTCTACAGAGCCCTAGGCAAGCTTAAGCGGGCCGAGCAGATGTACCAGCGGGCGCTGGTTGGAAAAGAGAAGGCATGGGGACCAGACCACACAGAGACACTCTCTATCGTCAACAACTTGGGCAACCTCTACACAGAGCTAGGCAAGCTCGAACAAGCGGAACAGATGTACCAGCGAGCACTAGCTGGATACAAGAAAGTATATGGGCCAGAGCATTTATCCACACTCGGCTTAATCGATAACTTGGGCAGTCTTTATGTGCAACTAGGCAGACATAAGGAAGCAGAGCAAATGTACCAGCGAGTGTTAGCTGGAAAAGAGAAGGCATTTGGGCTAGAGCACATATCGACACTCGACACAGTCAATAACTTGGGCCTCCTCTATGCAGACCTAGACAGGTTAGAAGAAGCTGAGCACATGTACCAACGTGTCCTAGACAGCTATGCTAGATCTATTCATCCTGACAACCAGCTCACTTTCATCCCGGCGCTAAACAACATGTGGGCCTTTGCTTGTCTGCGCGAAAGACAGGGCCGCATAGAAGATGCTCGACACTGGTACTCGCAGGCTCTGCTTGGCTATGAGAAGACCTTTGGGCAGGACCATAAGAGGTGCCAGGCCTTACGTGACAACCTGGAGGCTCTAGAAATAGAAGAAGAGGATGAGGAGGAGAGAAAGAGGAAGAAGAAGAGGAGGAGGAAGAGGAAGAGTAGCTAGACGCCTCTGTCACTGGAATACTTTTGTGTAACCATACCTCTCCAAAACCGAGGCTGTTTATACACTGTCGCCAACTCAGCCCGCTTCGAGGCGAAAGAGACTATTAAATAAGCTTTTGTGGAAGTAGGAATAAAGTAGGACTTCGTAGTAGCGGGTACACAAGACACAAATATATGTAGAATCAACTGCTGGGAAAATACTTAGCCTGACTAACCCAAGACCATGAACGCAGAAGCCGGTCCACTAGCAAGTGCACTAGCGGTGCCTTGCAATTTTAAAGATACAAGTCACGTGTTGGTGCCAGCAACGCATTGTTTGTTATGGAGTAGGCTTTGCCTACCCTGTAGAGAATAGTGGGCGCTAGGGCACGTGATGGACACTACAAGTAGACCCTGCATATCGGCACACCTCCATAGCTCAAGCAATACAATATCTTCTGACACCCTACAGCCTTCTGTCAGGGGGCTGGCCCGTAACAATAAGATTTATAGGTGTTCTGTCTTAAATTAAGATTCTTCTATTATCCTGCACACTTCTATATGCCTCCAAGTGACACTTCCAACCGATACTGATCCAAACAGATCTTACCTACGCTGATACAAGTAATGCGAACTACTTACGTATATTTAAATTATCTAATCATAGCGCTAAAAATGCGATAGCTATCTAACAGGCTTGCGAATCGGTCCTTAGTTAGTAATTACATGATATAAAAGTTTACTTCTTAGTCTTGTATTGTTAAAAAGCAATCTCTCGTTTAGTGAGTCCTAGACTGGGACCAACGAGACATCCTACCCTATATCATCAATGTGCAAAGGACAGCAGACGCTCTACTAGCGGCGCATGGCTAAGACCCACCTCTACACCTCATTAGCAAGAAATAGATATCGCGATTGATATAAGGCTGTCAGAATCATCTGCCTTGTCAATTTCAGCATGAGTGCAAAAGGGATATATTGTACCAGGCCCTGACAATAGATATAGCGCCCATTATCATAAATAACATGACAAAGACAAACACATGTTCAGCAGTTCGCACTATACAGTAAAGAGAAGGTAACTAGAGACCTCTAACATACTGAGTATATCTTAATAAGCCTAGGTAAAAAAAAGGGTTGCATAGACAATCCATCTCGTTGAGGCGGAATGTACGTTAATCCTGGAATTAGTCGTGTTAGCTAACTGATTTATGCTTCCTCTAGACGAGTTAGCACTAACCTGAGCCTTGCATTGAACAACAAGCAGCATGCCATTTTCCAACTCATGTAGAAACGGCTAGTTTCTGCAACAATATAATACTGCTGAACTACGTGCAGGCTAAGGCTAAGCACTACCCATACCGTGCATTCTAACAGACAAGGTTTGAATCCAGACGCAAGCACGCCAACACTTTGGATAGAAGCTAATTCTCAGAATACGATATTCATGTCAAAGGATATAAGTTGGCGGAAGTCAAGTAAAGAGTGTAAGCTTTCAGCTCAGTATAGGCTGATTGAAGCGAGCGGTCGGGTGGCTGCCACAGCACGTCCTAGGGTCACACAGTGAGCACAGCATATTCTTACATGATTGTTAGTCTGTGAGAAATTTCAAGGTTACGCATTTCTATTTCAAAAACATTCGTGCCTAAAGTTTGAAGACATATGTTGCTATATAAAGTAGAAGCTGTAGCGTGTCGTTACGCATTGTGTCTCACTACGTAGGGGCAGACAATACGAACCAAGGGGTGAAACTCGTTGATTTGATCTGTGGCACAAAACATAAATAGCAATGACATGAATTGTAACTCCCGCGCCAGCTAACAGATGGAAGAATATCATTCGACGACTCAGAAGAGAACCCGAAAAAAAAGAAAAAAACCAAGGTGGGTATATGTACATCATGCGTACGCTCAATACTAGAACGTATAGCGGAAAAAACTTGTATGCTCATGGTAAGCTTTTGGATCAAAACATGCTGCTTTTCTTCTTTTTCAATTTTTCTGCATTGCTCTCGCTCTGGGTTCTAAGGCCCCAGAAGCTCTTTTTGGCTTTCGCAACAGGCTTGGGTAGACCATTGCTGAAGAAGCTGCTTTGGCTTGCTGCGGGTCTGTGCTGAGCTGGTGGCTGTAAATACGGGCCCTGCACTTGTACACGCGGGGGTTGCGGACGCGGAGGCTGTGCTGGAACAGGCACTGGACGGGACGCTGCTGGATGAGGCCGTTGGGCGTACGACGCGCTTGGTACCGATGGTGCCGAGTGTTGTTGGGGTCGTGGAGAGGGGCGGAATAGATTTGACTGGTCGCCAAACTGCTTTTTGAGACGCTCCGTCTCCTTGTCAACTTCAGCCTTCCTCCTCTGGCGTTCTTTCTCTTCTCTCTCTTTCTGCTTTCGTTCCTGTTCCAGAAACTGCAATGTTTTGCGTTCTTCCTCCTCTTCTTGCTTCCGACGAGCCTTGCGCTTGGCTTCAGCTTGTCGTTTCTGCTCACGTTCCTCAGCCTCAACCTGAGCCTTGAGACGGGCAGTCTCCGCCTCAATCTCCCACTGTGACCGCGGATCCAATCTAGGGCCTTGCTGTCGCTGCATTGTGTGCCGTAGGGGCTGTGAATTCTGTACAGGCCGTGGAGGCTGTGATGGCTGTACAGGTCGTGGCGGCTGTGCGGGTCGCTGGAGCTGTGGGGGCTGACTAGGACCGCTTACGCCTGTAGCCAGTGGCGGCAGAGAAGCGCGCTTTGCAGCATTATTGTTGTGCGTGTATGAGGGTGGTGGTGGCTGGGAGTTAGTATCTGGAAGCGGTGCCTTTTCAGGTGGGTATTGTGACGACGATGGAGTGTAGGCAGGTGGGGGTGGGGGTTCTGGTGTCATAACTGGCTTTGTAATATTTGGTGCTTCCAGAGGAGAGGAGCCCTTCCTGGCTCGAAGTCCCGCACTGTTCTTACGTGCGCCGGCACTGTTGATGTGAAACTGTTCGTTGAGGTCGCTAAAAAACAAATCGCGAATGACAGCCGCCCCGAGGAGTAACGTCACTTCGAGACCTTTGTAGTCCTCGAGCTCAACGCGGTACAAGTTAGGCTCCATGATGGTCAATTCCTTCATACCAGAGAACATGGCAACGGCAATGTCGCCTTCTTTGCTCTTCTTGGCCTTCTTGCCTGTGGGGTCGGTCGACTTTCCTACCATGTAGCACGTCATGTCCTTGCCCAACCTGCCCTCTTTCCTCCATGCAAAGTTGATCCTGGGTGTATTGACGTCAGCGCCTGGATCCGTCATGGTACGGTCGAGGTCGGAATTGCTTGGGGTTCTGAAGGCAACCTGAGGAAGACTAAACTCCCAACTGACAGTGCTGCTCCACTTGGCCGTCGTGTGCGAAACCACGACACGCATGTCGGGGTTGTACAGCTGGATGGCAAACTCGGTAGGGTAGATGGGCTGAGGCGGGGGTGGGACTCCTCCATTTCTGCGAATTTCTTCCTGTGAAAGGGTTGGGTGTGTCCACCCTGGCTTGGACATGACTTCACCATAGAGAATGTCGGGGTTGCGAGAGTCGAACAAGGCTACGGCGTATGTGTTCTTCGCATTCGGTGCGGTTGGATCGAGATGATGGAGGGCATACTGGGCCTCGGCCTCGGAACCATGCTGGGTATAATAAAAGGACTCGTGGTGTTTGATCTTCTCAGTCGAAGGCTTGAGAAAGAAGGCTAGATAGATGGTGTTAGCCGTGCGATGACGATTAGCGGAAGGATCAGGCTGAGGACCGTACTGGGAAGATTCTCGTCTAGCATGGCGGCATACCGGTGCTGGTACAAGCTGTTGTAACGACCGACTATGTTCGAGGGGGATTGCAGATGCGAAGAATCAGTAGTGAAGGCTCGACAGCGGCGTGGAGGAGGTTATGATTCTGCTCCTATGATACGCGTCTTCGGTGAGGCTGTACGGGCGCATCCCTGTACATGCGCCGGGAACCGGTTGCCCAATGACGAACACGTGCCCCGCCACACTGACCAGCTATTCATAGCACCCATGCATCTCCTAACCGAACGCTTTCCAATCACCACTCCCAATGCCTCTTTTCTGTCTTTTGCCATCCATCCATCCATCCTTGCCAATCTTATCGCATTGGCTGTATATAGCCGCGATGCACTGACCTTGCTCCTTCAGAGTAGCAACAAAACCCCAGTGTGTGCAGCATATACACGACACACGCAATGCTCTGTCGCACGTTGTTTCACCACGGCTCATAGCACAGCCGAGCAGGGAGGCCAAAAATCCGTCCAAGCCCCCTCAGCACAGATACATCCACATCTGCCTACACGAGGCAGACTTCGTCTATCTCACTCCACAATTCGCTCTCGCTTACGCGGCTTTGCACTGACGACATGCTTTCGCCCCGCTCCGCCAGCCTGGCTAGTGATGTTTGCAAAATATTCCTTGTCTGTTCTGGAAAGAACCCACCAATGTTATTGAGGAATACGTCGTGGTATTACGAACTCTATCACGCCCAGGTCAGCTGCCAGTTCCCCGCGGGAGATCGAATTCTAAACAGTATGCACGTCATGAACTGTTTGTACATCTAGTTTGACAATCACCGGTTTTCCGCAGATTCGCCGAAGTCATCCAGTCCACATCAGCACTATGGCCGGACAATTACAAGGCTTTGTGCAATTGCTCATCAGTACTCGGCAATTCTTGGAGCCTCAGCAAGTACGTATAGCAATGATTACCAACCAAGTGAGGTTACTGTCAGAGCTCAATGTCGTATCACGTGACCTTTCGCAGTTCAGGGTGACGCGTACATGAGCGAATTACAAGGCGCATGCTGATACTCTCCTGATGTTCTTGAAAAAAAGGAATCCTGGAGTGGGGATGCTGCAAGCCTCAGAGCTAGGACTTTCATGTCGTATCTTTCTAGAGGAATACTCTAGCCTAGACAAATTTCCCCACACTCATTCACGCATCTTGTAGGACGAAACGTAGAGCAACTTAACCAATTATGTTAATCATGAAGAATGCTCAGTGTGATATGCTCAGAAAGCTGCAAAAGATTCGAGCGTGCAGGAGACTGGCCCCGTTGGATTACTGCTGCAAAGACCCTTGTACGTTACGTTGCGTAGGAATACGCACTATGTTGATATGCACATTACATTTCTTCCGGCTTGGAAGTGCTTGTTCATGAGCTCTCATTAGATGTATGACTATGTCATGTTGTGTCCGTGCTTGATCATGTCTTTTCACACCGTTATCTTTGGGCGCACGTGTTAGCCTCTGCTCTCTTCTCTAGGCGTGGAGAGAAAAACACGTCCCTCTTAAACTCAACTGGCAAACAAGATGTCAAGCTCCATGAACCCTCCAACTTGGAGTTATCTGTATTTGTTTTCAGTGTATGCAATATTTTTTTCCTGTTCTTGCTGGCAACAATTATGACAATCTTCTTGTCCACAGCTCTACTGAGCATCAGTTTACTCTTACATAAAACTATATGGTATAGTGCCTGAAGTCTATGTGGTTCATGTTACGATCTACTCTTTCCACTTGTCAAAACTGCATGACGAGGTACTAAACAAACCAGAGCACCCTACACCAACCAGTGAGTTCTCTGTTCGTGCTGTACGGCAATGCTACACAGTCCATGGATGTTGTCCTTTGCCGCCCTATTTGCTCAAACAACCGCCAAAAAATATTGTCCACAGGAAAATACGTTTGTTATTTGGTAGCTGGACTAAGGCAGTATTGCATTGGAAAAACTTCGCTGTTATATCAATCGCGTGTGTAGTTGTGTTTTCGGCATCGAGAAAATCCTGGAGCACACAAGAGCTTGGTAATTAGGAATAAATCCTCTGGATAATGATATGACCAGGCTTCGCTGTCCTGATTCAAGACTTTTGTGACTTCATAGGGGTAAAGGGTCAACAATGACGTATTTTAAATCTTACCTCCGGTCACAACACGACACGTTATACCGCTGCTGTCAGAATGTGATCCAAACTGGCCCGTTATGGCTCTTTATGGACCATTTCAGGCTAACTAGCCTATGTTAGCCCCACCTGGTCGTATAAATGCCCGTGAATTACTACAGTAGCTCGCTAGGGATTCGTCTCGTGAGCATATACTGTTTGCTCACCAGCTCTATTTGATCTGTTCACACCATGCCGTATTACCTTTAACTAGCCAGTAGCTCAATAGCTGCATTCTCCATGGCATCCACTGCTTTTAGTTGTATATATCCTGGTTCTGGAGGAAAACGCTACTTGGTTTTAGAAATCATGGATACATCTCAAAGCCATCTTTTTGGGAACAGGATTCTGGTCATGGGCCCCACGTAGTAAAGTGCTACAATTTTCTTCACTCAATCTATTAATCAGAACCATTTTTTCTAGTTTTCAAGTTTTCAATTTTGGTATGTCGAAGCACCGCCAGAGGAATCAGATTGCCATTGCGTAATTGTTTTCTTCAAGCTAGCATCTTGAACTTATGCCATGATGACTTTTACTTCTTGGTCTCGTCACTGGTTAGGTCATATCATCTACTATTGAGCAACGAATTTCTCAGTAGCATGTAATTCGATAGATGTGCATATAATAATCTAGTTTGTGACCATGGTAAAGTTTTGCTGCAACCGTTTGTAAAGTAATCCATATGTTTTAGAATCGTCCACGCTGGTTTCTCAAGATTAAACATGGAAACAGACGCTTCACATTATCATGTGCACTCCATAATGCGCATGAGATAACACATCATTCTTGCCACGCATAGCTTCTTAAATGGCCTGTCACGGGACTGGCCGCATTACTCTCCATCGCATCCCCCCACTAAAAACATTAAACCCAGTGTTCCAGACTTGATCAACAAAACTCACCCCACTCTTTTCCACCCCTATACCAGACATCCCATATTTTCCACGCACCTATACAGAACTGACCACAGCTACAACTCGTCAACTCGTCATTTTCTTCGAGAAACAAGTCCAGAGCTTTATACGACCACACTTCTGTCTTTCTTTCCCCCCTTTATAATCCGCCTCTTCGCTACACTGTCTCACGCTGTATCACTATAGCTGCTAGATACATGTCCATCGCAGCGAGTTCTTTCTCGGAGACGGAAAAATGGGGGAGCGGACTGGGGTGTGGTACTTTCTCCTCTTCCTCCTCCTCCTCCGCCGCCGCCGCCGCCGCCGCATCCGCCGCCTGGGCAGAAGCGTACGGGTACCGCTGACGACACACAAAGAGAGTACAAGAAATACAGTGTTTGACAACACAACAGTTTCCCTTTTTTTCTTTAGTATGTCCGGGTTTTCTATTCTCGAGCAAGACGTTAGAAAACGAGAAAGTCACGTGCGTGATGCATATATCAACGTCACTGGACGATCTGATCTGCAATGGGACTAAGTGGGCTAGCGACGTGTTCAGTGAAGGAAAACGGCTGTTCGTACCCGAGTTGATGGGTTTCGGGTCCTTGAGCGAGCCAGTAGGGCGGAGTCTATCATTCGCCGGGCGCAAAATGCGCAGTTGTAGATGCAATGTCTGCAAAGAGAGGGAGAAAACAGTGTATCAAGCCATTCGTCTTCAGATGTGATGGTTCAAGAGTATCAATTTTACATGTTACTTTGAATGTATCAACGCTAAATCTTACATTTATACAAAAAAGTAAAAGAATAAGCGTTGACCAGAAAAAAAATCCGGTTCGTAGTTACGTTTGCGACATGTATATCATAACAAAAAGCCATTATCCCTGTCCCCACGCTACCTAATTGCGCCAAGACAGTTTGTAAAAGAGGTTAAGACAAGAAGACGACGGGGTTCATGAAACCCTTTTTGAACAAGTGTGGAAGCGTCGTTCTGTGAGATGTATAAAAGGAATAGTAGAGCTGCAAGGAAAAGTCGAAAGCGCTAGATGCAGGCCTAAAGGCGATGTTGCGAGAGATGTAGTAGAAAACGCCGCGCGCTATGATGAACAAGGAAAAAAGGGTACGACTATACTGTATGCATGGTCGTGGGAAATGGTCTAAGCGGCAACCGTGTGGGAGCGGAACAGCATCTTGAGGCCGGAGGGTTCTTTTTCCTTCTTTTTGCTGCTCTCTTTACCACTCCTGCTGGAGCTGTCCTTGCCACTCTTGCTTGAGCTGTCTCTTCCAACTTTGCTCGAGCTGTCCTTGCCAACCTTGCTTGAAGGGCGCTTGGACTCGGAGGGCTTGGACTTGCTGCGGTGCGACTTGTGTCGTGATTCGCTGGTGGTGGTTCTCCTTGACCTGGTACTGCGGCGAGACTTGAGGTCATCCTCATCAAGAACACCAGCGTCGCACAGCTCTCGCGATACTCCGGGAGTAATGAACTCGCCGTCGACGCTGGTGCCGCAGCTTTCGGCCTCGATATCGGCGATTCCACGGCGCCACTTTTCGACACGGCTGAGTTCCTGAGGTTGGAGCTCGTCTAGCTCGTTGTTGGCATCTTCTATGGCGGCGGGGGCGGTGGCAGCACGCGCAATCATGGGCTGCGCGGGAGCCTCTAGTGGGTCAAACTGGTTCTGGGCCTGGATCTTCTTGATAATCTTGTACCCACCCAGGGCGACGATGGTGACACCGACAGCGACACCGCCGGCGATCATAAACTGGGGACTAACGAGTAGGGCGGCGACGGCAGGGAAGCTGCCCTTGAGCGACATGAGAACACCGGGACCCATCTTGGAGACAATGGCGCTAATTTCGGCTAGCGTCAGGGACACGGCGGCGAGAGCCTCTGGGTTTTTCTGGAGGTTCTCGATGATGGCCGTGGCCGTGTGCTGGAGGGCGTTTGCTTCGTCGAGAAGCATTTCGATCTTGGAGGCCTTTTCTTTCAGCTCCAACTCCTCGATTCTTGGGTCTGGTAGGGGTGGGGGGACGTCGCCGTATGCGAGGTCCATGTCGACGTAGGCTGCCGATTTGGAGCGGGGCTTGTCGGAATGCCTCTTTGCGAGTTCTTTGCCATGGGAATCATTGCCGTTGAGGTCGCCCTCGAAGCGATGGCGACTGCTTCGGGGGCTGTCGGTATGGCCACGCTCTAGGGGAGGTCGTTTGGAGCCATGTGACTTGGAGGCCCTGGAGCGATGCGATGTCTGGGAGCGGGTGTCATCCTCGATGCGCAGAGCTTTTACGCTCTTGGTCAGGTCTCTCTCCTTGACGGCAGCATCGCGCTCGGCCTTGATCTCTGCCTTGCGCTCGCGGTATGCGGCCTTTGCTTCCTTGAAGACGCTGAAGAGATGTTTGCTCTGTGTAGGGTCGTGTTCGGTTAGCGATGGGCGGGGCTAGCATGGAATGTAGTAGTACTTACACTGCTAACGACTTTGCCACTCTTGTTGATGACTGTAATAGTTTCGCCGAGTCCTACAGCCATTGTGACGTACTAGGGCAGCTTGTTCCTGCAGCATGCACAGCAGATGGGAAGGACGGGGTTTTGTGCGACGGGCAGAGGGTTGCGGTGAGAGTGGTTGGTAGTTGAGGATCCGGTGTATGAGGCGGTCAAGGGAGATCAATGCTCGCGGAAACGGGCAGCTGGCACACAACTCCACAGCAAGGTTCCACCTGGGCGGACCGGATGTTGATGCAGCGGGAGCGGGCAGGCTCGCTCTATAAGAGATTTTCTGGAGGGCGGTACTTTGCTGGCGGCAGAGTACGGCCGGGGCGTGGTCGGAGTGAGGCGATTGTGCGCCAACTGGGACACGCAGGCCATACCATGATGACAGTGGAACCGGGCGCGGAGTGGCTAGAAGCGCAGTGCAGCGCGGCCCTGGACGAGCGCTGGCAGGTCGTCTCGGCCAGTACAGGAGCGGCATGGTGGGCGAGCGTGTCGCCGTGTCAATGGGTGGTGCTGGGGGCGCTACCATGGCGGCCGGCTATGCGGGCAGCGAAACGCTGCATCACATCGTGAGCGGCTTTGGACGCCATTGGTGCGGAACCTTGTCAGTTGCTTTTATTGCTGCAGACGTGGTGAACGTGTCGCTGCTGCGAGTGGCCGGCGGGGCCTCTGCTGCCTCAGCCTGCACGCGTGCTGATGCCATGGTGCAGCCGTGAGCCCTTTGCGGTTGATGCCCAACATGGTTGTGAGTCTTCTTTCTTGGGATAATCTTCTGTCTGCTGTCCAGCTGGCATCCCGTTTGGCGAGGGATGCTGGTCTTCTGCCGCGCCAGCCGTGGCGAGTGCTGTGGCGGTGCGTGGCGCAGAAGGGTCCAGAACTGTGGCTGATACTGGTCAATTGAGCTGACAGCCAGAGTGAGAGCGAGAGTCAGAGTCAGAGAGCATGCACAGCTGCGTCAGTGGTGTCCGGGTCACGTTGCTTCTTCTCACCTGTCGGAGAATACAATGCCTGCTGTCTATCTCTGTGGCTTGCAACCCATTTCTCCTCTCCGTCATGCCGCCGACATTCAGGCTGCTTTTTCAGGTGCCGATGCTATCCCACCTGTCAGGCCGCACGGACCATGCCTCTATCGCTATCGATACGCATCGGTACAGTCACTCTGCCACGACCTCATACACACCAAAACCGGCGATCTTGGCTCTATTCATGCCCTCTTGCAAACTGTCACGGAACATACCCGCGCCCTTATGCGTGATCCCGCGAGCCTCTTCCCTCGTCTTCCCTTTGCAGTAGCCCAGCCGAGCCCCAGCATGTCCTCGCCGTGGTTGCTGCGCCGCTCCCCTCAATAACTAACTTTCAACTCGACTCCAGTGCTGCCTCTCCGCAGCCCGAACACGTATCCAGCTCTCGCAACCGGTCAAGCAGGCCACCTCATGCAATGCAATGCTAGCCCAGTGTCAAGGCCAAAATGCCCATGGCAGCGTCCACGAATCGTTCCACATGGTAGCACGCACATACATATGTATGTATGCACACCGACGGCACGCCGCCTTTCAACCTCCATGGCATTCTTTTCCATCCGATCGCCATGGTCATGTGAGCCCATCGAGCAAAACAAAGCCTCGATAAATGGGCCTCTCGTAGTACCCGCCTCATTGACTTGACTCTGCCACAAATTACGCCCCAAACAAATCGTGATGGCGCCATCTCAGGGTCTTTGCTCGCCATGTACGAGCGGTGACGCTGATACCATGTGTGAGCAACAGTGCGTGAGTTCTCCTGCGACGTCGTCAACTTCAAGAGAAGATGAGACGTTCTCCGACACGACTCTGGACGATGTGCTTGACCAAAACGAAGACGACGACGACGACGGCGGCGACAACAGCAAAGACTTCTCCCATCTCTCTTGTCCAGAGTCGCTGATTCAGAGCCCGTCCTGGCACTGTGCAGATACCCCTTTCCATCCCATTTTCCCTATACATCTCCTTTCAAGCTGCAGCTCGACTGGCAGACCCGCCATGTGTACGTTTTCCCAAACACTACCCTCACCACAAAATGCGAGAGTAGTTGTCGAGTTGAGAGGTACGTCCAAGACCCATCCAAACAGCCGTGGTGTGGTGGGCTGGGGTTGCGAGTGGACAGCCCCGCAAGCGGCGCCCCTGGACCCTTGAGAAGCTCCGTCATCGCTCCGCCCGCTCAAACCATTGCACTCAACCATGCAGGCACAACACCAAAGGCGCACTCTGGAGCCAGGCTGACCATGCCCACAGCCGCCCCTCCGCACAATGCCTCTGCAACGGCTCCCATGCCCACAAACGGCTCAGAAATGCCGACCCCACTCCCACCCGCCCAGCGAGCGCCCGCCCTCGCACACCGCATGAAGCACGACAAATCAATCTTGGCTTTGGCCGTGTCCTCGCAGTACATCTTTGCCGGCACACAGGGCGGCGAGATCTTGGTACGTCCGGGACAACGAGTCTGTAACTTGCACCATCTAACGACGTGCAGGTCTACAGCCTCGATACCTACGAGCTCCGGCGGGTTATCCACGCGCACAAAGGCAGCGTGCTTGGTCTGTGTCTGTCGCAAGACCGCAAATGGCTCTTCTCCAGTGCAACAGATCCAATCGTCAATGTCAGTGGCCATTGCCCATGGACTGAGTACGTCTACTAACTCGCCAGGTCTGGTGCACGTCGACGTTTCAACATCTCTATGCCCTCTGGTCTCCCCACGACATTGGTGACATTTTTTGTGTTGCTTACTCTTCCCAACACCACACGGTATACCTCGGGGCACAAAACACAAGCATACAAGTAAGGCATCAACCCGAAGAGAGAGAAAAAAACCCCTATCGATGACGACGACAAGACGCTGACCGTGCCAGTGGTATGACTTGAAAGAAAAGGATACCCGACCCCCCCCCAGTCTCTCCTCGCATCCTGCCGAGCGCAAGAACAGATTCTTTGACTCACTCGGACCTGGCGGTGCCCAAACACCAAGGCCCGCCGGTGCAGACACAAGACCACGGGATGCCACAGGCGGACAAGAACTGCAGATCGACAGTCACGACATTTGTCAGTTTGCCCATTATGGATACGTCCACTGTATGCTCGTGGGAAGCGGCATAGTGCCCGAGTCCCCTTCGGAAGAAGTGCTTGTATCCGGCGGAGGGGACGGCCGCATCCTGTTATGGAGAATAGATGCCGCACAGCGCGGCAGCATATCGGCCATCTGCACCCTCGAGGACGGCAGGGAAGAGGGCGAATCAATTCTGTCGCTGGCTAGAGAAGGCTCCTTCTTGTACAGTGGGCGCTTTGACGGAGAGGTCAACGTGTGGGACCTGGAGACCAGACAGCTAGTGCGAAGCCTCAAGGCGACCACGGGTGACGTGCATACCTTGTCGTTGGGTTCTGGCGTTCTGTATGCCGGTGGTAAGACTGGCGCCATGCAGGTGAGTCTTGGTGCGACTTGCACCCGAGTGGACCAGATTCTGACATTAATGGCCAGAAATTCAACGAGCATTACGAAACCATCACGACATTCAAAGCGCACAATGGCTTGATTCTTGCGTCGGCCTTTGTTCGATATGCAGATAAGTCGATGCTCGTCACAGGCGGCAACGACAATACCGTTGTCATCTGGGAGGTCAAGGACTGTGCAGACCCAGAAGCCGCTACAAGAAGAAGCAACAATGGTGAGTACACGCTGGCATCCGTTCATTCGCGCGCCTAATGTATTATGCAGATCTCATGGTGGAGTCGTTGAGTCAATTCGTCTCTTTTCGGACCGTGTCATCGCTGCCCAAGTATCGCGCAGACTGCCGCCGAGGTGCATCCTACCTTAGGTCGGTTTTTCAGAATTTCGGGGCCGTAACCGAGATGATCAACACCACCGACTACAACCCAATCGTCTTTGCCAAGTTCCGCGGGAACCCCGCCACAGCCGCATCGCGCAAGAAGATTTTGTTCTACGGCCACTACGATGTCATTCCTGCAGAAAATGAGCATCGCAAGTGGAAGCATGATCCTTTCACCCTCACGGGAGAAGGGGGCTACCTGTACGGCCGTGGCGTATCAGACAACAAGGGGCCCATTATGGCTGCCATCTATGCTGCACACGAACTCGCCAACGAGCAAAGTCTAGACTCTGACATCATCTTCCTCATCGAAGGCGAGGAAGAAAGTGGTTCTCGTGGCTTTGAAAAAGCAGTGCAGGCTAGAAAAGACCTCATCGGTGACGTTGACTGGATTCTGCTTGCGAATAGTTATTGGCTCGATGACCATGTCCCGTGTCTAACATACGGCCTGCGAGGCGTGATTCATGCCACTGTCCAGATTGAGAGTAAGCATCCAGACTTGCACAGTGGTGTGGATGGCAGCGCACTGCTAGATGAACCGCTCAAGGACCTCGTCATGCTGCTGTCTAGACTGACAGGTCGACATGGCAAGGTCCAAATTCCTGGCTTCTATGATCCCATCTTACCTCTAACCGACGATGAGAAAGAGCTGTACACTGAGATCACAAAGACGCTGTTGCGCAGCAATCCAGATCTAGGTGATGCAGATGAATTGGCTCAATCGCTCATGCGTAGGTGGCGCGAGGCGTCTCTGACCATCCATCGCTTTCAGACATCCGGTCCGGAGAACTCGACCATCATCCCACGCCTTGCAAAGGCTGCCTTGTCCATTCGTCTAGTACCCAACCAAGAAGCTGGCAATGTAGCCGAAGCGCTCCAATCGTTTCTGAAAGATGAGTTTGAACAGCTCGAATCGAAGAACGAACTCAAGGTTACCATTGACCATCAGGCGGAGCCATGGTTGGGCGACTTTAGCAACGAGATTTTCCAGACGCTCGAACGCGCCATCATGTCTGTGTGGGGCCCAAGGCTGGGGCAACGAAGAGAGAGTATGTCTACAGCGAAAGCTTCGGACTACTTTTCTGCCCAAGCGAAGAGTGGAGAAGAATCTTCAGTGACGCCCATCACCAAAAAGCCTACTGCACCCGCGACGTCCAACACGCTTGCTAATTCGTCCGACCCGGCTCTGTCCAGCGCTGCTGACCCTGACTCTGGCGCCTCTTCGCCAGGTGTGAAGGAGAAGGAAGGTGTTGCACCGCGCAAGCCTCTCTACATTCGTGAGGGCGGGTCGATTCCCAGCATCCGCTTTCTCGAAAAGGAATTCAATGCTCCTGCAGCCCATCTTCCGTGCGGCCAGGCAAGTGACAGCGCGCATTTGGATAATGAGCGTTTGAGGTTGGTGAATTTGTACAACAGTAAGAAGATTTTCAAAGAGGTGTTTAGGGAGTTGCCTCGCAAATGAGGGTTTGTGGTCAAGGTGTTGAGATGATGACGTTGTAGATCATGGCGTTTGAGGTTTAGATGAGAACGTATTTTTGTGTATACTTTCATTGTATAGTTATTTTGACAACTTTTCTTCTTAGAGCCAGAAGAAAATCATTCAATCGCTATTCATTATTTTGACATCACATTTTTCATCTCTAGCTTGGCACACTCCAGAAGAAGCCTACTACTCACATCTTATCTAGTCCCCATACTCGGAGATAATACCACTCCTACAGCAAACAAGCCAAACTTATCCGAGAGACCCCCGTTCTTTTCCACGTCTTTTTTCCCCGCACCTCGTCCCCTTCTGCCCCGCTTTCCCCCACCCCTAAGCTCTCGTACCCTAACTCTTGGTTCTAATCGTTCGGAAAACCAAAGTGCTTTACAAAGCCCTCTTTTTTTTGCTGACGCACCACACCCAACGCCCTATCTTCATATCGTCATCTTATCTTACCATCGTGTAGTCTGCTTTTTTATTATTTTTCAAAAAAGGAAGAGTGTTAAGTAGAAGAAAACAAGCTCCAACCAGGAGCGTTTGACTTCCGTCAGGCAGACATTCGCAACGTACGTGCGGGACGGGCTGGTCCGCGGCCGAGGCTGGGGGGATTAACAGATAGGTGTAATTCTTGATATTTTTTTCTGGTTTAGTTTGGCTTGTGCGGAAAAAGGGGGAAAGAAGTGTGTAGCTACAAGAGTCAGACCTGAGTCATTGAGAACAAAGGTTTTTTTTGGAGGGAAAATTCGCGTAGGATTTGGAGAGTCTGACTTGGGTTTTACTATTGGAGGTTAGACTGAGAGATATCCTTGGAAGGAAGGAACGAAGGAAAAAAAAGAGTTGGTTGGCGTGTTATTGTGCTTTCTTGTTTATCTGTTTCGCGGCGAACTTGAGGAGCTGGAGTACGAAACACACATACACACACGTTGCTATTCGTCCAAACAACACAAGGAACAGAGACAAGGTGTAATCATGGGCGTCTTTTACGAAACGATTCCGGACAGTCTGGTCCCATGGATTCAGGCACAGCAGATGTTTTGGGTAAACTCGACCGACTCTTTTGATACCTCTTGACAACTAGGTCTAGTTTACTAACAGCTGCGTCTAGGTGGGCACAGCACCGCTCTCGGGTAAAGGCCACATCAACATCTCGCCCAAAGGCGGGCAAAAATTCGGGGTGCTGGATGAGCGCACTTTCTGGTACATGGACATGACGGGCAGTGGCGTGGAAACGCACGCGCATCTGTACGAGAAAGGTAATGGGCGGATTTGCGTCATGGTACGTTATTCTCATCTCCCTCGGCTTGGGTCTGCAAACAAGTCGTAAGGAAAGGCCAACCTGATAAGCAAATACCAACAACAAAATACAGTTCACGGCCTTTACCGGCCCCCCAAGAATTCTGCGTATCTGGGGCACCGGCACAGCCCTCGAAAACGGAACACCAGAGTACACAGCTTTTATTGCCGAACACAAGGTGGAGTCTGAATTCAGCTCTCGTAGCATCATTCTCGTCGACGTGCACCAATGCGGTACCTCGTGCGGGTTTTCAGTGCCGTACTACGAGTTCCAGGGCCATCGGGATATTCTGGACAAGCATTTTGAGGCAAAAGAGAAGAAGTTCAAGGGAGGGGATGAAAAGGAGTCGATGGATAGGTATTGGGCGTGGAAGAGTCAGAAGAGTATTGATGGGTTGCCGGGGATGAAGAGGGGGGTCGAGGTCGCGAAGAGGGAGGGGATTCAGCCGTTGAAGAAGATGGTGGGCAAGTATGCGCCGGAGAACGTGGGCAGAGAAGGAGGGGCGGGGGAGAGGATAGAGGTTGTGCATTTGTTACTGGTGCTGTTTTTGGGCATCGTGATTGGGGGTGCCATGGCTTTGAGTGTTGTTACGCCGGAGCGGCTGCAAGCGCTGAGGGAGAAGAGTGTGGTTATGTGAGGGAGACTGGACGGGGTTTCTGGGATATAGGAATTGTGTGCTAGTTTGTGATATGCAAGTTGTATGCTATTTCATGACGTAGAAATTGTGTACATGTTACTGTGATCTGATGCGGCGGAAAGCTTGGCGATGCAAGATGGTGTCGTAGATAGTCACGTGACGTCCACGTGACGTCCACACGGCACAGAGCGAACTCAGGCATGGCAACGGATATCTCGGTCTTGGTATTCGCACCGTGGAATGGATATCACGGCTTATTCAAGGGCAGCGCCGTGCGGGTGGCGTGGTTCACGCCTCCCGTCGATGCAACCTCGTTTTTGTGGTGAGGTGCCAAGACTCTCCAAACTCCCCCCCGCGGGCATGGGGAAGCGAACAACAAGCGGCGGGGGGCCTATTTTTTGAACCCACATGTACCTCAGCGTCGGGAGAGGGTTCCATTGCACTACTGTAACGCGATCCCCGTGTCGCTCATCAGTAGTCGTCTTCTAGACGCGCTCCTATGGCTGCCCGCATGCCATGTGCGGGAGGGCCCTGGCTGGCGGGCCCTGAGCGCATAGCATCCCAAGATGTCGAAGCGGGCAGTATGCGCATATCAATGGCCTGTTATCAGCTGCAATCTAGTGTCTGAGACAAAAATACCAGCGTTGAAATTGAAGGATACGAATGAAGCGATAAGGCGGGATGGGGTCGAGAGGTGTCACGACAGGCCACGTGCAAGGAAAGAGTTGCCGAGGCCCTGCACTGCGACCAAAGTTTAATCTAAGCGACTATCAGACGTCCTTCCAATCCCCGCCTTTTGCTCTATCAATCCAACACTGCTCATGACGTTCAGCCTGCGTCTATTCGTACACCACTTGCAAAGAAAAAAAAAGAAAAAAAAACGCCGCACAATCTGCCCGTCTGCGGCCTGCAGTCCGCCCGCCCTGGCAAAAGGATAAGCTCTATGCTTGGTTATCTTACCGTAACGCCGCTCCCCACCGTAGCGCGCTGGGCACACGACCAACACCGCAACAACTGGATTGGCTGGCTCAGACGTTGACTTTACAAGCAAGCATCGCTGGGCGCACAACTAGGCGACCCTGGCCGTCTTGTCGCGCGGATGCTTCTCGGTCGCTGGCTGAAGCTTGTTCGTCTTCTCTCCTCCAGCCGTCCCTGGGGCTTGTCCTACCCTGCGGTGGGCGCCGACATTCCTAGACCTCAAACATGATAACGTCCGAACGCCCAGCCCTTTAGGGACCCAAACAACAATCCAACATGCGACATTGCAGTGGATCTTAGACATGTCGCTGGCCGTCTGGGGGCGAATAGCAGCGCGCCTGGCGACAGCTTGGCCAGCTCGGCGGTACTGGCTAAGACCCCAAGCTTCTAGCCCATCATCTTGAACTCCGGCCTGGGCTCCCCCGACCCCCTGGCCTTTCTGTTATCCGATCCCTTTGGCCTCTCTCTCACGCTTGCGCCCCTCGAAAAGATGTTTTTTCCACATATCGAGCGGCACCGTGAGCGCTGGTTGGCTGCGGCGGCGATGGTGCCATACCTCGGTCCACAAATAGCCGTATTCGACGACGATTCTGGTCCAGGTCGCACTGATAGCATCCATGGCCCGTCCACACCCATCCGCCGGGTCGCGCATCTGGGCATTTCTTGGGGGGTTGGTAGCGGGGTAGCCGTTGGCTGCTTTAGGCAGGAGACAACGTCCAAGGCCTGTCGGCTGGGCGCCACAGCGAATTGTTATCTTGCACGGGGCAAGCTCTCTTGTCCCCCAGCTTGCCAGTGGTGGTTAGCAACTTGGCGAGGCTTGAATAGGCCGTACCGCCTCGGCGATGCAGTGCAAAAACAGCTTCGTGCCGCATCCATTTCACACGCGCCGGTTGCCCTCTTGGGAGTTGCAGCCGTGGTGGCAATGGGTTTTGCTGATGGCATACACCGTGACAGTGTCAATACCCCGCTGATCCCTGCTCGGCGTGCCCGCCTTCCTCATTCAGCCTGAAGCTGGAGGAGCACGACGTTGGACCCGTGATTTACGTGCTTTAATTAAATACACCTCGACTCGGTCGTTTACTCTGCTTTTCTTCTCCAGGGCCCCCCTCTCTCTCCTTCGCTCACTGCCTCTCGACTCCTCACTGGGACAGTTCTTCAAAAAGGCTTTGCCCTTGGCTCCCTCTTGCACCAACAACAACATGGCTGTCGGTGACGCTGCTGAAGTCGTGCGTACTGCCCAATTCAATCAACATCAATCAATGCCTGCTAACAAGTTCCACAGCAAGCTGTAGGCTTGGACCCTGCCCTGGTTGACGCCTCGGGTGACCCCACGCGCCAGCACCCAGAGCTTCACACTGCTGGAGCGCCCGCCTACCTTCACTCCGAGGGAAAGGCCACGCTCCAGGATGCTTACCTCACCGAGGGCGATGACTTCCCCACCGAGGAGGAGCTCGCTACTCTCCGCCGTGTCCCCGCCAAGATTCCATGGAAGATCTACACGGTACGTCTCTCGTCATGTGCCACTCATTCTGCACGCGAGAGCCATGCTGACGCTCCGTGTCTCTAGATCGCTTTCGTTGAACTGGTTGAGCGTATGAGTTACTACGGTACCATTGCCGTCTACTCCAACTTCATCGCCAAGCCCCTCACGACCCCTACCGGCGCTGCCGTCGACCCCAACGATGAAGAAGCCCAGCCGGGTGCCCTGGGCATGGGCAAGCAGGTCGCTTTCAGTCTGACCACTTTCAACGCCTTCTGGGTCTACGTCTGCCCTCTGTTCGGTGCCTGGATTGCCGATACCTACCTCGGTCGTTTCAAGACGATTCTCTACTCCGTCTTGATCGCTGAAGTCGGTCACTTGATTCTCGTCGCTTCCGCTGCCCCCAAGGTCCTCGAAAACTCCAAGACTTCTCTTGGTGTCTTCATTCTCGGTCTCCTCATCATGGGTCTGGGAACCGGAACTTTCAAGCCCAACATTTCGCCCCTTATTGCCGAACAGGTCCCCCAGGAGAAGATGCGTGTTGAGACCCGTGGAACTGAGCGTGTCATTGTCGACCCCGCCGTCACCACCACCCGCATCTACAACTGGTTCTACTTCTTCATCAACATCGGTGCTCTCGTTGGCCAGATCAGCATGGTCTACGCTGAGAGATACGTTGGTTTCTGGCTGGCCTACCTCATCCCCACGGTCATGTTCGTCGTTGCCATTCCTGTCCTGATTGTCTGCAAGAAGTTCTACATTCTCCGCCCCCCAAGTGGCAATGTCATGGGCCCGGCTTTCAAGCTTTTCTTCAAGGCTCTCGGCGGTGGCATGTCGGCCAACCCTGTCAAGACCTGGAGGAACTGGAACAACGGTGAGATGTGGAACGCTGTCAAGCCTTCTACTCTTGGCGCCAACAAGCCCAGCTGGTACAACTTTGACGACGCCTGGGTTGATGAGGTTGCTCGTGGATTCGCCGCTTGCTCCGTCTTCTTCTGGGTTCCCATCTTCTGGCTTGCGTACCGTCAAATGGACTCCAACCTGACCCAGATGTGTGGTACCATGAAGCTCGGTGGTGTTCCCAACGACATTCTGTCCAACCTTGACCCCATTGCCATCATCATCCTCGTAAGCTGCCTCGAAGTCTCCTCATCTAGTCATTAGAAAACATTGCTAATCCCATCCTAGGTGCCCATCATGGATACTGTCGTGTACCCCTTCCTCCGCAGGCGCGGAATCCGCTTCACTCCCATCAAGAAGATTACCGCTGGTTTCATTCTCGGAGCCTTCTCCATGGTCTGGGCTGCCGTTCTCCAGCACTACATCTACAAGACCTCTGGCTATTATGAGACCCACAATCCCAAGTACAAGTCCGACATCTCTGTCTGGGCTGTCACTGGTGTCTACGTCCTCATCGCCATCTCTGAGATCTTTGCCTCTGTCACCACCCTCGAGTACGCCTTCACCAAGGCGCCCAAGAACATGAGGTCCCTGGTCCAGTCCGTCCAGCTCTTCACCACCGCCTTCTCTGCTGCTCTCGCCCAGGCTTTCACTCCTCTTACTGCCGATCCCCACATCACCTGGAACTACGGCAGTGTCGCCATCATCTCTTTCGTTACCGGTATTGCTTTCCACTTTGCCTACCGCACCATGGACAAGCAGGAAGATCAGCTCAACCTGTTGCCCACTGGCCACCTTGGCACGGAGGAGCAGGCTGCCGACATTGAGAGGCGCCAGAGTGTCTCTGCCAACGCAGAGAAGCACTAGGCTTCTTGTTGTCATGTGTATGATGCGAGGTAGTTTGTTAGACACCTACCGTTGAATGCTAAAAATGAAGATATACCCCAACTCATGTGTTCGAGACGTTCAATGAGATTGTCCGCCTGTTAGCTGTAGTGGCCGGCCACATGCCTTATACCTAGCCTCACTTAATTCTAAATAATATTGAGTTCAATCATGCTTGTTATCTTGTAGTTTTGTTGATGAACTTGATAAACGTGTTCATTGTGATTAATTGCAGACCTATCTGATCAGTTTTCTTTTGTTGCTTGTTTTCTTGGAGGCTGTCAACCTATGTCTCGTCTGCAATAGTATACATGGTTGGCAGGTGTTCCATTAGTGATGACTGGTGTGGTGATGGTATTCAATGTTTTGAACCATGGTTCACGAGTACGTCAACTGCAAGCGCCAATGGTAGCCCTTCCTTTTTCTACTCGTTATCGGAAAAGGCAACATACATATAAACCTCTCAAGACGTAAATATCTCTTCAGACCTTTCGTTCTCTGATTCCAAATCATATTTAACTAAAAGGCCTCTCTCGTAGTACCGCTTCTACCCAATCGACCAAAATAACACACTAGCATTGCCATGCCTCAAAACAACGCATAATGGTGGCTACACAGTCAACTCTTCACAATGTCACCAAACACCTCTTACACAGAATTTCTGGCCAGATCCCAATTTCGCTTCACTCCTCAACTACACTACTTTTTACCCTTGTCAACTTTCTCTTTGCATCCTATAGAGTACAAAACAAAATCGTGTACTAAAGTAAAATTATCTGAGCATTGTCAATCAGCTATGATATCACATGTCCCCGACATGCTAGTAGGACATCTCAAGCGGTTTTTACAGGCAGAAATCCGAGACCATGGTCTTAATCAATCGTCTATTCTCCAGTATTGGCTTAGAAGAAATATCAAAGCCCAGAACACTGCCGCCCTAAGTGCTCTCCAAGATGCCATTATCATCGGCCTAGATGTTGAGTGGTTTGAACATGATCCTACCTTGATAACTGAACTAGGTGTCTGCATTCTCGACCCGCGAAACATTTCGTCTTCTGCCCTAAATTCCCCTTGGTCAGTCCTCTCCAGGCTCCAAACCCACCATCTCCGCATCAAGCGCAACACACACCTCGTAAACAAAGACCTCTGCCCCGGCTACCCCGAGAAATTCCAATTCGGAACCACTACCTTTGCCAGCACCCCGTCCGCAAAGAACATGCTGCAATCCCTTTTCCTGCAACACGACTCGCACGGGTACGCGCGGCCGATCCTGTTCGTCGGCCACGCCATCGACAACGACTACACGATGATCAAGCAGCGCTTCGGACTTGACCTCGAGCAGCTCGGCAGCATCGTCGCGACGCTCGACACGCAAGTTCTCGCACAGGAGCAAGGCGTCGCGCAGCCCGGGCGCCAAATGCGTCTCAAGCACCTGCTCGCGCACCACGGCATCCACGAGCCGTACCTGCATAACGCAGGCAACGACGTCGTCACCACGCTCGTCGCTGCTCTCCTGCTATCGTATCCAAAAGACTGCCTGCCTGCCCCGAAACTCGCTTACTCAGCCCTGAAAACCACGCTCGCTGCTACAAACTCTACTCGCAATCCTAAGTACTTTGTCTACGACAGATACAGCTTTTGTACGCGCTGCGACTCGGATCGCCATGGCACTGCTGAGTGTATTAAGGAGGTGCAGTGTGAGTATTGTGCCGCGGACCCTGAGCGAGCGGCGCTGGCGGGACTGCATAAGGCGGAGAAGTGTAGGGAGGAGGCAAAGCACTTGGCGTTGGAGCGAGCGAGGAAAGAGAAAGAGGTACTGCTGGGGAAGAGATATGCTGTGCCGTGTCAGTGATGCATGGAGAGTACTGAGTCCAAGCGGAATGAGGGAGGAGAGGTGTATGGGCATCGGAGTGGGGAGTGTCCGTGGCTGTGAAGGTTGGTCATTTTGGGCTGATGAGGCTTTGCTGGTGCAATGGGGTTTTGTTTGAATCAGGTTGGTGTAGGATGAAGGTTTCTTCAGAAATAACTAATCAGAATTTACCTTATAACATCTTTTTCTCGTGATGTCGAGATATTGTGATACCCATACTTGCTATTTTCTGAACGCGATATACTGATATACTTGTCTGACAAGCTCCTAAGTGATTGAGTAACGTCCCCCTCACTCATCCTTGGATCACGCAAGTTCCACTGTGCCGCGAAGAATTTGTGCTTTTATTATCTTAGAATCCCGGCTATCGCTATGAAATAGCTATTCTTGAAGCTATTCTCTATAACATCAAAAGAGCATTCGAAAATATGATTTATTCTCAGCGCAAGGCTCTCTGACACTACACATAGTACTTGATTGGCTCAAGCGCTATGCAAGAACCGCGGGTAATAAATCAATGTTGCTGCAGAACAGGCTTGGCTACAGTGCTTCGTGCTTGCCCAGGACTGACTTGGCAACTCGCAAGGGTGATGTTATCTTGCATATCCAACCGGTGAGTTTGTGCCACATGTTTGCAGACTGACCGGTCGACTACATTCGCCTCGAACTCTCATTCAGCAGATTAATGCGAAGAAAAATAAGTTAAAAGGCTTGTGCACTGTCGGACCACCTCAAAGTCCGCTGCTTACCACGA
The DNA here is from genome assembly GCA_036172615.1 of Curvularia verruculosa. Taxonomy (NCBI): domain Eukaryota; kingdom Fungi; phylum Ascomycota; class Dothideomycetes; order Pleosporales; family Pleosporaceae; genus Curvularia; species Curvularia verruculosa. The sequence goes on from JAWDHC010000317.1 coordinate 26,557, forward strand.
AGCTTCTTCAGTTTATTTCTATTAGAGACCACAAGAAGCAATGTTCAATCCGCAACGGGAAAAGGTGCTGAATGAATCCGAGTGGAAGCCTGGAGAGAAGCAGCTTCGGTATATCGAAACCCGGTCTTATGCAAACACAGGTGGGCTAAACGATCGCAACCTCAGAATTACTTTGTTTCGATCAGTAGGCTAACCTTGAAAACTGCAGTAAATGTGCCTACAAACGAACTCTATTGGGAGGAATATCTGAACGACCTGGATGTAGACGACTGGTTACACCAAAGGGGTCGCTTCCGACCAACTGATTCTCGTCTCGGAAAGGAAGAAGGCAGCATAAGACTGCTCATTTGTGAGCGAGCTGGATTTCAGCCTCTTCGCTTTGGCTTAAGCAAGGCTTCTTTGTTGGCTATTGAAGATAAATATGGCCTTCCCATTGAGATGCTTCCGTTATTCAAGTTCAATGGAGGTGGCCACTCCTACTACTTTTGCCCTTCAGCTCATGATCAAAAACCTGAACGACTTGGTAAGGCCAAATTTTCAAGACTTCCGAACAAAGAAAATCTTACATGAAATTTAGTTATCACAATCAAGCTTCCACAAATGTACCAGGTTGGAAACTACGGCCTCTGCTTGACGCACTCTTTCAAAACACATGTCACATTCGGATTCATGTTCGGCTGGAATATGTTCAGTGACATGCATTGGAAAGAGTACATGGGTGGTTTGGAGCGTCCCAACTATCTAGAACTTCATGGTCCCCGGATTAGCAAGCTCATCCAATCGGCAATCTCTGCTTGGACGCATCCACTGTTGTTACCGGTAATCCTACTTGAAGACTACGTCTACCATGCAGATATGTACAAAGGATTCGATCTTTCTGGTAGAACGACAAAAATGGAAAAAAAATTAGGAGTTACGAAAGCCGGAAGAAACGGCAACGCTACAAGGCCGTCAGACTTTGGAGCATTGAGTCTGAACATGGCGCCTGAGAAACGATTCAAGATCATCACTGAGATTAACACGATTGCTACTGATGCGGCCACTTTTGCCAGTAACTTAGAATGGAGTAAAAGATACTGCCAATTCCTGCGAGATATTTCTAAAGATATCCAAGAGTTCACCAAGTCGACGCAAGGTAGCGAGCCAAAACTGGAGAACACTATTGAGACCATGTCCACTTTTGCTGTCTCGATTTTAGAACACACGGAGTCGATAAAGGCTAGGTTGGATATACAATTCAATGTGGTAAGAAATTCCATGTACCCAACAATTAAGTTAGGTTTTGACCAGGTGCTTTAGCTGTACAATATAGTCGCCCAAATTGACAGCAACGTCAATTCAACGATTGCGGCAACCACAGGGCTTGATAGCGTTGCAATGAAAGCCCTTGCTTTTGTTACCACTCTCTTTCTGCCTCCAACCTTCGTAGCTGTACGTATAAATCATTTTAGTGAACATGAAAAGGAATAGAGGTAACTAACCAGGACATTTGCTAAAAAAGACACTGTTCAGTGCGTCAATGTTCGATTGGCAGGCTGAAGTCAAGGCAAAATCATCAAATTCGGATGAACAAACTGAGGTTCTCTCAAGACATTTTTGGATATATTGGGTAGTTAGTGTGCCTCTGACCATTGCAGTGCTTTTGGCTTGGCGTGCATGGTGGCATCGGCAAAAAAATCGTTATCAACACAAGTATCCTCATATCGAGCTGGGTAGCACGGTCCGAGATACCGGTTCGAATGTTTCCAATGGATTGACCAAAATAATCTGGAGGCGACGAGAAAAACTGAAGGACATTGAAATGAAGTAGATAGTTGTATTAGTCCCTTCAATTACTCCAGTATGTAGATGATTCAATATAATATGTAGGTTGCCTAAGATTTTCTGCTTTCTGGTAACTTTCATCAAATTTTCGGCGAAATTGAGCCCCAAAGTCATGGTTGACACGCGACTATGTTTAGACCAGTCGATTTAGATGTAATGTACCGCAAGTAGTCATACGGAAGTGCGGAGCCATAGCCATCGCATTTCGACAACCACACAGTATTAGAAGCTCTAAACAAGCATGCTAGCACACCGACACGACATGAAAATGGCCCTTGTCAAACAGACTGTGTGATGAGAGCAAGTCGAAGCCCAAAACCAGAAACCGATTCCGCTCGCGACCTTACGGAGTTTCGGTCTGTGCTATCAGGCTAAGAAGGTTTCATTGTATATAATATAAGGAAGATTGTTTTAAAACCCTAAAAATGACTATTGCTCAAGCGTGAAGCTAATTGAGTGGTTCCGATGTGCTGGTCAACCCATCGCATTGCAGCAAAGATAATCAACAGCCCCGCATTGTGACCACCTTCTTGCATGCACCTGTCTCACTCCGACATTCTTAATACTAGACACAGCCGAACTCAAACGTCGAAAATTACAACCACAGAGAGACGGAGATAGGAACTGTCGTGAGGAAGAAGAACCCGAGACGAGACGTCGACAGGCGCAATCCTAGAGAGATCAGGCCAGAAACCGGCGTGAGGAAGAGGGCGAGCTTGAACGAATATTTCAGCGACAGCTAATCTGAGACTATCAAACAAGCCCGTCAGCAGCTGCACAGAAAGCCGTACGGAAACATCAATGCCTACCACATCGATTCTCGTTATAAGGAGAGCACACTCAGCCAAGCTCATATGCAACACTGCTAAGTATGATTCATTCTATCAACTAGCGCAACAGCTTGATACTAACCTGCGATACTAACCTGCATTAGCATGTTTACCGATGCAAAATACTCCGATGCTACTGTTGTCATCCACGGCGAAGAGATTGATGCCCACAAATCTGTCATCTGCACACAAAGTGTATACTTCGAGAATGCGTTCAAAGATAAATTTCGTTGAGGGAAGCTGGGGGGGGGGGGGGGGG
>JAWDHC010000318.1:0-29421 GCA_036172615.1 Curvularia verruculosa
AGATGATTGAAGGGGGGGGCAAAAGGTGCCTGATATAAGTGACAGACAGTGTGAAGCAAAGAAGTTTCTCTTTTCTTTGTTTTAGATTCTTGTAGATATACAGAAGAGATCTTTTTTTGGCCCCGCCCAGAGAGTAGAGAAACGGGCTTTGAGAGGCTAATGATATTAATTGAAAGAAAAAGAGGGTTATTGAGAAAAGAAACGTTCCGCAATTTGACCATTGTTTTGCCTTTGGAGAGCAAGACACCTTCAAGTAAAAACACACACACACACACACACACAACGTGCACCCTCTTCCCACGCCTATCTTAATTCTACCCTCTCACCCTCTTCCACCCCCTCGTTACCACCCATCTTCTGACAAGGAAACACGCACTGCAGCTTTCGCTCCTACAATACACATTAGTCCCAGCACATTCATCAATCACTCCCATGAAAATAGAAGTAAAAAAGAAAAAGAGAATGATAAACTCACCCTGTTCATCCGACTCTCCACCCACTCCCCTCCCCAACACCCCGTCTCCCCTTTCCTATCCCTCACAAGCTTCCCACCAACCCTCCACCTCGCGCGCTCCGTCTCAAAACCCAGCTCATCCCCGCCGTCGCGCCCACTAACCGTCAACGATGCGCCACCAGGCAGTCCGCGGACAGAAAACTGCTGTGTGGCTGAGAGGCGCGAGTACGAGTTGTGTGCATTTGCTGGCTTCGAGGCAGCGATGTTAAAGATGCGGTTGACGGCGTGAGAAGTGAGTGTGGGCAGGAAGATGTAGTTTGACTTCGAGGGCAGGAGTTGCTTGTGCCAGAGGGTGAAGGTGCAGGTTTCTTGGACGCTGCTGCTGCTGCGTGGGAGGATGGCTGGGGTGTGGTGGTTGGGGTGGGATGAGGTGTGCGGTTGTGGTTGTGGTTGTGGTTGTGAGGAAGAAGAGGGAGAGGAGGATGGTGGGTGGGTGCATGTTTGGGATGGTTGGTTGTAGATGCGTGATGAGTGTCCAGGTGTGAAGTGGATGGTTAATAGATCAGAAGGCCAGCTCGATGTTGTTGACGAGAACGACTGAGAAATGAAAAAGACTTGGTGTTTCAATGAGGACAAAGAAATAGATATCGAGCTCTTAGTAAAATGCGTAGATGTGAAATCGACAAAGAGGAGCGCAGCATACATAGCCTGCAAAATGTAAAGTCATCTTTGTACCTTGTTAACCCCTTCATCACCTTCCAAGCGTCAACCACGCCGCTTTTTTGCGCCCCTAACCCGAATACCGCAACAATCTGCTTCTTCACGACTATGCTTGCACTCGGATCACTTCTTTTGCACACCCGATGCGGTTGCACGGCGGCTACTACATGCGGGGTTGCGGCGCGGGTAACGGGTAAAGTACAGCGGGCGCTAAAGAAACGGGGCTACCTTGTCCGCCTCGAGCAATGAGAAGACTGGCAGAGCCGCAAGGAACGACATAAAGTGGGGGGACTTGCGTGTTCGCATAGGACGCAGAATTTGAAATGAGTGCGGCGTAGGTTTGGCATGGCTTGGCAGAGAAATAGGCGTGTTGTTGGTACGAGCATGGGGGAAATGACGCTCCGAAAAAGTGTCCCGACGATGTGGTTTGCGAGGCAGAAAGGATGGGTAGTCGATTTGAATAAATGCGCCGAGGTGCATAAGGTTGCGGTGCAAGGCGTACTGTCGTGGCCAAGGCAGAATGCTTTCATAGTTCATAGAGCCAAGCAGGCAGTCGATTGGTAACCATCTCATTGCACTGACATGTTTCTCGTCTTTGACGTTTCTGTCACCTTTTTGAAAACAGTAGATTGGCGGCGACGGAGATCTGGTTCGTCTCTCAAAACGGCCGTGCTCTGAACTCGTGTTGGATACATCCAAGTCGAAGCACATATTAAAAGGAAATCCCAGCAGATCTGACCCATGTCTGAAAGTGCTATCGACATTTCAGCTTTGAAGGAAAGGCTTTATGTGCCCAGACGTAAATTATGTTTTCTCCACAATATATGTTCTAGCCGTGGTGAGATGACCAAGCGAGCCATGATACTCTTTCAAAGAGACAACTTTCCACGAAATGCCGTTTGAAATAAGAAGCACAGGTCCTTCTATGGGAAATAGATTTTACTGCGTCAGCCTGCCACCGTTCGGAGCCAGAGACAAGGGGTTGTGGGCAATTTTAGAAAATGGATTTGGGCAGTTGTGGGGCCGAGCGTCGTGAACTCTGACGTCTGTCCCACAACCAACATCAGTCTTTCATCCAAACTTGGCTGTCGCAATGCCGCGCCCATGCCAGAGACGGCGCGCCAGTGCAATCGCGAACCGGAAATCTAAACCCACCAAGCCAGAAGGACCACCCCCGATTCGGCACAAAGCGCGACAAAAAGCTATACACAACGCGAGACGAGGGCGAGGAGGAGCAAGAGGAGGACGGGGAGGACGGGGAGGCCGTGGTGGAGGGCGCGGCGGACAAGCACAAAATGGCGGTGACCGCTTTGCGCAAGACCGAAAAATATATGCCGAACAAGCAGAACTGGACTTTATACCCTTGAGTGGTGGGAACAACTTCGAGGCGCTGCATCGAGCAAGGCTGGACGAGTACACTCAGAGCTCTGACGGGGAGATTAGCACAGACGATGATAGCGACAGCGACAGCGATGACGAGACAGACTCAGACGAGCTTGACGACGAGGACATGGATGATACAGAAGACATCTCCATCAACATTGAAGAATCTCTGTCAACGGACACGAGGAAAAAAATCCCCAGACCGACAGTCATGTTCACGATACCTGCCGCGGTGGAAATTTATAGGAAGATGTACCAGTCTCGGTTCCCACTTACTACGTTGACACTCCGTACGCACTACGGCCTCTTCCTGGAAGACACGTCCCCAGACTCTGGCGCATACATCTCTTTTGCGTCGTCTGCAGTCTCTCGTCGATCGAGTATGAGCAGTATTCCAAGTGAGGATCCGATTGTGGAAGAGGCTACAGTACCTAATCTCGAGACACATAATCCTGCACGCGATTATGTATTCAATTGGGGAGTGAATAGCGGCAAGCGCTTCACCGACGTCGACGACAAGTATCTACGCACCATTGGGGGTCAGCTGTACAGATACACCGACAAGCATCCTGGCTTATTGGAAGCCTTTGAATACCATAGGCCAGGCCAGGCACGTCTATCAGCACCTCGGCATGCGAAACCTCCGTCCAAAAAGTCAAAGGGGCCTTCAAAGTCTCAACCAGGACAAGCGAATGCAAAGAAGCCTGTACAACAGGCTCCTCCACAGTCTTCGTCTCACAATTCACCAAAAGCCAGCAAATACAGATCGCATAAAAGGAAGCGTGAAAAGAAGCGGCAGCAGCCTTGAAATGCCTTAATCTAGCCTAGTCGTACAATGATACCCGTGTAAACGCACCTTGGTGGCCCAAGCGCCCCGTGCAAGACTCCTTCACCTTCACTCTCACCTTTACTGCTGGACTCTGACTCAACCCAACTTGCTTTCCTATTATCCTGCTCAGGGTGACCGCAATTTGGCTGCTCATTGTCTTTTGCTAAATCTTGCATTCACCGATTACCACCTGCACGCCTACTACTATAAAAGTCCACCACCTCTTAACCAGCATCACTGTTCGAACCTCCGCCGCACCTCTGCCGAACCTCTGCGAGCTTGGGACATCCAAGCGGCGTACTAACCGCGTCGCAGACTACCTCTCAATCGCACGTCTCAAATCGTCGATTTGACGCCAGACGAACAGGTCGCTGACGCTCTTGACGGCATCTGCAGAATTCAAAGCTGTCGGCGAGTGATTGTAAACAACAGCATCGTTCAAATACGCTTTGCACAGCAAGAAGTCTCGTATGGATCGCAACATCGCCCACAATCTTTAAACGAAGATCTTTCCAAAAAGAACGTGATGTCTCAAGAACGGGGAAACATGAAGACCGTACGTCAGTACCCCGAGGGTCACACCCCTGACTACGAGTTCGAAGCGCTCATAGCCGCACGAGATGCGAGACGTGCATATGAAAACGAACTAAGAATCCGATGGAAAGAGGAGAGGACAGAGGAACCTACCGTGGACAAGAGGCGTGAGAAAATCAGGGCCAAGAACGCCAGAAGGAAGGCCAGGAAAGCTCAAAAGATGGCCCTTATTGCCAAATGGAATGCCGAGCGCACTCAAGAGCAGCCCAGCGACACTACTCAGCAACCCAGCGACATTACGCAGCAGCCCAGTCACCCTATGCAGCAGCTCCATTATCCTGTACAGGTGGCTAGTGACACTACACAGCAGCCTCTTTACCCTATGCAGCAGCCCCATTATCCTTTACAGATGTCCAGCGACACTACACTGCAGCCCAGTCACCCTATGCAGCAGCCCCATTATCCCGTACAGATGTTCAGCGACAATACGCAGCAGTCTACGAACAGCGGAAAGAGTGCCGTGGAAGTCGACTCAAGGTTGACTCGCGTGGAGGAGCTAGTGGAACATTTACGTTTTTGTGTGGCGGATTTGGCATCCAATCGATCCACTAACATGCTCACCCTCCAAGAGGCGCCTACCCAAGTCCTCCCCGTCGATGTCAGCAACTATACTCCACCTCCCACACGTGAGCGCTATTAAGCTACGCCAGTCTACGTTTTGGGCGGCAGGGGGCTAATACCACAGCTCTGTCGCCTCTCGGAGAGAGTCAGCTCACTATTCACCGCAATGGAATCGCTTACTGCAATTTGGGTTTACACAGCCGCAAGCTAGACCAGTACATTGGGTGGTTAGGCTCATGTCTTTTGAAGCACAACTGCAATACATATATGGGCTCATAGGCATTGGGACAGGGAAGCGACTGTGCACCTCTGCCTCGAGTCACATTCGGAATGGTTTGGGTTTTACACACGACTTGTACATTGCATCTGCACATGGGATCACTTTTCACGACAACCAGCATGTTTGCCCTTCTTTATTCCTTTTATGAGACGACACCAATCGAGACAACTCTAATTCGGCTTTGAGGTATTCGCCCTGCAACAGCTATACTCAGCTCTGTCTCGACATGGTCCCAACCTTTTAGTTCACCCCTGCCTCGAGGTACATCGACACGATCTGGGTTTTACACGACTTGTACATTATTGCATCTGCACATGGGATCACTTTTCACGACAACCAGCATGTTTTCCCCTCTTTCTTGCTTTTATAAAAGGACATCAATCGAGACAACTCTAATTCGGCTTTGAGGCATTCGGCCTACAATAACCACACTCAGCCCTGCTTCAACCTACCTCCAAGTTTTTAATTCAAATTCAATGTCACTTCAAATTATACCATGTGCTCTCTCCCTCCGTGACTTCACACAGATATTGACAATGGCTGTGAACGTGAGCATGTCGATGACACATGTATTCTTTTACTCTATGCATTTTCTCAAACGCTTTTCTCATTTCTTGAGTCTCTCTGTCGCTAATCCATAGCCAAGCGTACCTGCACATCCGCGTCCACACACATACCACGATGTCGTGTCTCTTCATCTCTTCGTCTACACACACACACACACACACACACACACACTCTCTCTCTCTCTCACTATGTTCCAAAACACCACAACGCTATGCAAATGGCTATAACCACACTATCACAAACCGAGTTTTGATTAGATTCACAAACTGAATCGGAATATATATATTTCCATATAAGGAACAGAAAAGAAACATCTCTTCATACTATGCTCTCCCTCTCCCTCTCTCTCTTTTTTCCTCTCGTCACTCCAGATTATTCATATCGTTTCGTCTTTTCACATTCACTTCCTGCTAATAAGATTGCTCAATCCACTCTTCCTCTTGCTATTCTTCTTCTCTCGCTCGCTTTCTTCCTTTTCGCGCGCATCCTCAGCAGCGCGTTCGTCCTTTGTCGGCACGCGTGGCTGGTCTGCGAAGCGGATACCAGGGGTACGGGGTGTAGGTGAGAGCGTGTTCTGGGTAGATGGTGCAGCTGCCGCTCGCGAGTGGGTGCCACGGCCTGTTTCCAGAGGATCACCTGTCTCTTCGCCTTCAGAATCCGAATCTGGTGTGTCGTCTTTGGCTACACCGAGGGCACCGAGACGACGCTTGCGCTCTGCTGCTGTTTCTCCTTCGAAGCTTTTTTCGGCTTCTTCCTGTGTGGCCCGTTGTGTCGCAGACTGAGTAGTAGATGCATCGGTATCCCGAGGTCCTTGGCTTGACGACTGCTCTGCAGCTAACCGTCTTCGTCGCTGTGCGGCTGTCTCACCGGATGAGCCGTATGTGTAATTCTCCAGGTCCTGTCTTACAGGGTGAAAAGGAACCTTTTCGTCATTGCTGTCAACCAATGTCAAGCCCTCTGGACCATGCGGATGTTCCGATTCTTCCGCTGCAGGTGACTCAATCTTATGCAGCTCAGCTTCGCCTTCTTCGCCCACGACAGCGGGTATGTTCGCTTGTGCAGAGGCTGCCTGACGGCGCTGCTCAGCCACGTGCTCCTGTGCATCCTTGTGTGCGGCATCCTTGACTTCTTCAGGGACGTTGCTGTTTTGCACAAACTTTGCCCTATCCTTGGGATTCATTTGTGCCATCTGCTGGATGAACTCTAGCTTGCTCATACGACGTCCACCAGCTGTGACGGTAAAGCGGAGCAGCTCATCGTCCTGCTCCTCTTTGGCGGCTGCTTCTGCTGCCTTCTTCTTTTTGCCACTCGAGGATTGACTGCCCTCTGCTTGGTTTTGGTGCATGCCTGAGACGCCCATGTGCGTTCCCATACGCTTCAAACTCTGCACGGCACGACTTGAAGTTTCTGCCATAGACTGACCACGGTTGTTGGCGGGTCGGCCATCTTTTCCTTTCTTTGGTGCAGCCGGAATGTCGTACTTCTTCAAGACTTCACCGTCCTCGTCTTCAACAATAATGGTGTTACCGTATTGATATGCGAGGGCAGGTCCAGGCTTGTGCGCTGGCTTTTCAGCCTTTGAGGATTCTTCTTGCTTTCCGTCCTTGTGGGCACGTCCAGAGAAACTTTGCATGCGATGGCGCCAGGTCTTATGAGGATGCTCAATAGCATTCTCAACCTTTGCGGGTGCTTGTTCGAGTTCGCCACCATGTTCCTTTTGAGATACACCCTGCTCCACGTCCGCCTGGTTCGCTAGCTTTTTCGCTCTCTCGATATCATGCATCCTTCTTACTTGGCCGTGTTCGCCGTGACTATCCCTCACACCCAGAACGTTTCCTTCCTTATCCTCAAAAACAGTCTGATGGCCTTCTTGATAGATTTCCTCTTCGGGCTGTCGTGCCTTCATCTTCTCCTTTCCACTCGACGAACTGGAGCTAGATATGGCCATGGCGTCGGCAAAGGTGTCAGTATCTTGTTCTGGTGGAATGGCTTCGATCTTCTCCTCGTCACGCCTACTGGGCGCAATGGCAGACTGTGCAATGGGCCCACCAGGTCCATGACCAGCCTCCCAGCGCCTGCGGCCTGTAGGCTTCACAGAATTGGAACGACTTGGGTTGTCTTCTTCTCTCTGGCGGCGCAAAAAGGAGCTACCGAAACCTGTAGCAGCCGCAAGGTCTGATTTCTCGTCGAAGGATGACTCGGAGGGGCGACGTGCCATTGAAGACCTTGAGCGTGATTGAATACGGGGAAGACGATCCATCCAGCCTGGTCCGTTTTCATTGCCCTGCGTGTATGACATGGAAATGGTAAGGGTATTGATGCGTTTTCCAAGAGTGAAGACGGCAATGGAACTGCCGTGAACAATGATACTGACGATGACCAAGAAACACGTTATAGGCCATATCATTTCGATGATGCTGAGATGCTTGAAACCAGGCTCAGGTAGTACGGCCAACGGCGTCGTGGTATCGGTCTCGAGCTCAGCTCGCGCAAGGATAGCAACGAACAAACCACCAACACCAATAGGCCCAAAATGACCGGCAAACGATGCTTCGCGCCATGTTTTGATATCCGGGATTACAGGTTTGAGCATCAACATGATAGGGAGACGGCGGAACAAGAGGACCAAAATACCAAGGACTACCAGACGCCATGGTGAGAGTCCAATAATATCAGAGTTGAACTGCTCCCAGGGGATAATAGTGCCAAAGTAGACAAAGAAGGCCAAGTTGATGAGCAAGTCGATGACGTTGGAAACGTGAGATTCTTCTGTCTTTTCCAAAAACCACCCGTCGTTGGAGAAGCCCACACCGCAAGCAAACCCAATGAGCAAATCGTCCATGCCCAGGAGCGAGCCCGAGCCAGCACAGAAGAGAGCCAGAACAAAGTAGAAGACGAGAAAACTCTCTCGATCGATGAGGTCACGCTCGTGAGCGGCCCTAATGGCGCGTCTTGCAATGTAGCCAATTACGACTCCATAGACAGCACCAAAGATACATTCGTAGAGGATTGTGATGCAGAACCAGTGGAAAGCAACCTCTCCTGCGTTGGGACGGTAATGGATGAGGTAAATGGCCAGGTAAACAAAAGGAAAAGCCATGCCATCGTTGCAGCCAGATTCAGCAGAAAGCAAATCTCGCAAATGTTTTGGTACCCGCTTAGCAAATTTGCCCTTGCCCACGACTGACGAGGCCAGGACAGGGTCAGTGGCTGTGACACAGGCTGCAATGCAGAGACTGTCGAGCCAGTTAAGACGGGAGTTGAACAGGCCCCAGATGAACAAGCTCGTTATCAGCCAGCCGAAAGTCATGACTGGCAGGAGGAGCAATACAACCGACTTCCAGTGCTTCTCCATGTATGCGCGGGGCAATTCGACACCAACAGCGAAACATTGCACGACGAGAACGATGCGCGAAAACTCGAGGGTGATCAAGTCGACATTGCCCCAAGTCGAAGGATCTATCAAGTTTGCGGCGTGTGGACCGAATATGATGCCGCAAATGGTCGCAACCGTGGCTTCACCAATGTACAGGCGCTCCTTGATCACGGAAGAACACAGCATAAACAAGCTGGTGAAGCCTCCGAGAATCAGGTAGACCAGATGCGGCTTGGTGATGGAAAGGTGATCCCACGCCATGATGAAGCGCGACTAACCAGTTCTTTCCCTTATTGCGCGTGTATTCTCGAATGCGATTGAGTTTGGTAACGGCGCGTAAGCGAGTATGGGGTCGGCAAGCGGAGGCCCAATTATGTAGGGAGAGCGGAGGAGTCTGGGCCGTTGTGTCGAGACGGTCGGCCAAGGGAAGAAAAAGATGGTACTGAAGCCGGATGCATGTATTTGAGGAATCCGCCCAGACGCCGGTCCGTTTTAGCACGTTGGAAGGGGAAGAGGAAAAAGTTCTGACGTTGTGACGGGTCAGAGGATTTATGGAGACAAAACCAAGAAAACCCAAGACTGAGGCTTACTGGCACAAGTCGGTCTGGGCCGAAAGCTTGGGGTGGTGCAAGTGGTATAATCGGGTATCGGCAACCGGGGATGAGGTTCTGTTTGCGCCCGCACACGATGCGCCAGATGGATGGGAGCAGCAAAGTCGCAGCGCTCGATGGGCCTCTGGCAATTGCACGTCGCAGGGCGTCGCCAGAAAAAAAAAAGGCTTAACGTGCACCTCGGGCGGGCAGACACGAAGGCTGTAATATGATAGCCGTTCAAGAAACTAAAGCGCTTGGTACTTGGCAATGACGTTGACTGGCCGGGGAAGGCGCGACGTCGCTTATGCGACGCCACAGATAGCCTCAACGTCCACTCGTAGAGAGTGTGCCGCCGACAGTTGCCCGAGAGAACAGCCGTTCATTCATCCTCGACCAGGTCAAACTCCTCTGACAACTGTCCCGCTGCCACGTTCACTACGTCTCTTTTTCTGGTTGCTTGCTTTTGGTCGGAACTCCGTTTGTTCAGTTCGGGAGCCATGGTTTACCTGGTGCAGGGCCACCTGACAAAGGATGCTGCACGCTGCTTATCACATGATGTCTCGACATGCACTGCCCTGCAGTCTATCTGCACAGTAGCCGATCAGCGCGAGAACAGTCAGCAGAGATCGTTGGACCGTGTTTTGCAGCAAACACTCCTCTCCCCGGATTGCCGGGACTCTTGAACCTGGAATCGCTTATGCCCATGTAGATATGCAGCCGACGACGACGATGAGGCCGGCGCAACAGTCGCTGTGTAGACCAAACATTCCCCACGCACAAGAGCGGTATGCGTGCGACAAGCTCATAGCCAGCCATGGCAATGAGTCGGCAATGCATGCAAGTCGGCATGCAGGTTCTCGTTAGGCAAGCCGTCCAAGACGATCCAAGTGGGGCGCCGCTGGGGACGAGAGATACTAGCCACACCGGAATCAGCCACGGCCTGTAGTACTGGTGTTTGCGTAGTCCTCACATACCGGCGAAAACGGGAGCACGTCGGAGAAAAGGGTCTGCAGCCCATGGCCATTTCTTATTTGCATTCAATGCAGATCTGTGTCATCTAGTGTCTTGCGTGCTGCTTGACATGGGCATAATAGCTTTTTAACCTTTGCTCTGGACGATACAGCGAGAATCAAACATCCGGGATGCCAAAATCTCAATATCCTCGCCCACTCATTTGGACACGAATATTTACATCTCTTATATGAGCCCGAGAATGACCAGAGCGAGTCGAACATTCACAAGCATCAAATCATTTCCCGCTGGGTAGAACATGTGTAACGCACTTACATGTATGTAGCAAGTGAACATCAACGAGCGCAGTACAACATCACGCAACGAAGAAACAAAAAAATGCAAATGTAAACCACATGACTAGCTGTGAGAATTCCACAATGAGTAAAACAAGAAAAAGAAAATACAAAACTTTACAACAAAACCCAGCAAGGCGAAAAGTATCAAGTACAACGCGCAACCATTAGCCCCGCCAAGCAAACCTCCAACCTCGGTCTGCCCAATACACACACATCCACATACGTACATACTACACATGCGTAGCAAGCCCACGGCTCGTATATGCGGCCCGCTATCAACATCGAGGCCATCGCCCAACCCCAAAACACACGCACCTTGTCAACAAAACCTGCATGTTGAAAAGCTTCCTCCCCATCCCCTACGTCATACACTGATGAGGTGTACACACCTTGTTTTGGCTGGTCTGTTTTGGCTAAAACTACTCTCCTATCGGACCGAAACACAAAAATTCCACCACACACCCCCCTTTCTCCGCCTACCTATCGCGATCCGCGCTTGGTCGAAGCAGGTGATCGATTGCAGATAGTGAAAAACGCAGTAGAAGTGGTGGGGTGGGGAAAAGTGGGGGAACGGGCTTGAAATTTTGCTGCAGCACTGATGTGTATGGATTCATGTTATGTAGTGGTTTGTGATGCAAGAAAAAAAAGCAAGGTATTTACAAGCATATTGGGCAGAGGAAACGAGGGCGAGGCGGTAGAGAAAAAAATTGAGCCCAACGGTAAAGCCCAAACCATGACAAAAATGACAACAACAAAAACAAACAAGCAGGCCAATGCTGACCGTGATGAAACACGCCAGACCAAAAAAGGGGTCATCCCAGTACGCCTCCTCCAAAGCGTAAGCATCCTTGGAAATGAACAATGTGGTAGATGTAAGATAGAGAAAAAAAGATTGCAATGACATGCCTTTTCCAACCTGCGTAATGATGTTTCTCCATGACGGGAATCCTAGAATTTCTCCTTCCCTAAGCAAATCCAAAAAGCACAGACCATGTCTAAAAAAAAAGTAATGCAACAAAACAACATCGTCCAAATCAAAGTGTGTAAATATGTGCATGAACATAGGAAAAATGCATAAGGCGTAACATCATAAGTCTCAGTCGTCTTTGCTAGTTGCCGACGGGAAGCCATGTTCTTCTTTCATCCATGCTTCGATTGGTACGACCCCCGGGTGTCAAGGGTATCTCAACCCGTCCACGATCATTGTGCTCACGGTCGCTGTCGGAGTCGTATGCATCTGATAGACGGGAGAAGTAGTCTGCCAACCCATTTGTGGGGGATGCAATATCTTCGTATTGAGGTGGTGGGGTTTCCAGTGGAGGTGGCGGTTCGATCTCGGAAAAGGCGGGTGGGTTGAACGAGGGCACGCGCATGAGATGGATGGGTCGTGGCACGGTAGAGTCATTCGGTCCACCAATGTGTGCTGCTTGCGGCCGAGTGATTCCTCCTGCTGCTGCTGTCGGTGATGGTGGTTCAGTGTTGCCTCTTGGCCGGCCCATACTACCCAGGGTTGGTACAAAGCCTGGCGGTGATGGACGACGAGATGGTGCATCAGGACATCCGCATTCAGGTATCCTTGTTCCGCTCATTAGAGGTTCAGGCGACGAGTAAGCCGGCAACGCTGTGTTCGCTTGAGTGGCCTGACATGAAAGGATATGAAATGGGGAGTCGATTGAGATTTCAAAGTGTCGTCGCTTTGACGGATCATTTGCGTCCGGTTTCGAAAGGCGCATGACAAGCTAAGGAAAACATTAGTAAGCATAGATGATCACAGGGATACCCAAAATGAGAGCTTACCTTGATCCAATGATGCACCTGAATGTTCTGGTATGTGGTATCAAAATGCAACCTTGATGACTTGTCCTTCTCGCGGAGGTTGTGGCAGCTTGGCAATTGCACGTTGAACTCCATCTCGGTAGGACCAATATTTGAATCGGCTCTGAGATCGCCCAAAAGGTTGGTAGGGTCTTCCACACGAACGTCTTCGCCCCGAGAAGCTGCTGCGCGCTGGTCATATGGAACACCACCTCCAGATACTATGCGCATAGTGCTGCCCGGGAAAGTGCTAGTTGGTGGTCCATCTGCACGTTTCTCAAACAGCTGGACCTTGCGGACCGGCTCCATCCGATGTACTCGTTTGTTATTGCAAAAGTACTCGACATTCTCCGTCACGTACACTTTGATCCGATGACACTGAACCTTGGCTAGGGGGGTAAGCTTGAAAGCAATTGGAACTTGTGCACCAAGTGGAAATGATTTTCCCGAAATAACAATGTCGTAGTGTAGTTGATCTTCCCAGCTGCGGCTAATAGCAATGGGTTCCACTTGCTCCAGCGAACCCTCTGAGGGTGCACGGATAAGTACGACTTCCTTGGTGCCGACAAGGTTGGTGCGGAAGGCTCCAGCGCGCTCGACAGTAGCTTCAAGCTCATACTTGACGGAACCAAGGTCGACATCAATGGTCTCGGGGAGGTGGCTGTCTAGGGGCAACTCGAAGTTGTACATGTACTCGCCAGGATTAAAGGTTCTGTAACCTTTCTGTGCAACCGAGGGGCCGCCACCAGGACTATCGCCCTTGCCGAAGCTTCGCGATTGGTTCACTTGGAGTGACAGTCGTTTTGCTTCTTTTGATGTGAGGTTCAATGAGGAACTATTGGGGGAGCCGGTCAGGCCACCGGAGCTCTTGTACAGCTCCACGTGATCAGCCCCAGTTCCGTTTTCTGCCGTCGGGAACTGGGAGTTGAAGAATGGCCATGTATGGCTCATCAATGTGTCGACTTCTTCAAACTCAGTTTTCTTTGGGGGAATGCCTGATCATGGTCAGTGTCGAACAAGATACAATGAGGAATCGACTCACCTTCAGGCCATTTCGTAATTGCCCTTCCCCTGAATTTCAGAGTAACTGCTTTCAGTTTTGAGGGCTTGGTGATCTTCAGGCACAGTGTACCGCGCAGCATAGCCGTGCTACGCTCTGCATGTTCGGCCTGCTCAAATCCCCGGAGGAACAATACTGGTTCGGTGAGCTGCACATTTACGCTCAAGCCACCACCCGAAGCTACTGGTTTCTCCTCAGGCACAGACTTCACACTGCTTATCATGCTTTTTGCAGATGAACGCCCGGAAGACCAATGCGACTCGGCTGAGGGTCTTGGCATGCCTGTTGCAGCCAATGTGCCGCCGATTGCGCTCACGGCACCACCGGGCGAGTTCCTGGTAAGCGACCTCATCTCGCGAGACCGTGGATCGGGCAGTGAGGCAATGGAGCTCCGGTTGCTACTGCTGGCACTCGGTGATGAGTGAGGGGCGGGTAGATCTGCAGTATCGGACTTGGAGGAGAAGCGATTGTCGAGCAGCGAGCGAAAGAAACGTTTTGCACCTTCGTGTTGAATCGCCAGTTTTTCGGTCACGTACGACTTGGTAGCCGTCTGTCTTCGCTGACTGCGGAGTAGAGTAGGATCTGGGGCTACGTTGGCAATGTAGATGCGGTGTGGGCGACGATTGCGTCCTTGGAAGGGGCCGCGGTTTGCTCTTGTGGGACTGTCTAGGTGGTCGGGGATATAACGTAAACGGCCACGATCAGAGTATACAGAATGGTACTCTGGCATGTCGACGATGCGTCAGTATGTTGATTCAATCACGGGTATGTTGGAGCGAAAAGACGGCGAGGCATGCGGCGCGCAATGTCTTATAGGGGGAGTATGGGCATAGACAAGAAGAGTATACAGCGGCTTGTGTGATTGTTGCGAGTCATGAAGGGAATACAAAGAATGGTTTGGTCAAGGCAACCCAACCATGTTTCCTTGTGCTATGCTTTGGGGAGGAAGGGTGCAGGTTGGGCGCTGCGGAGACAAAGGGTCCGGCCACAGTGAAGAGGAAATGAGGCGAGGACTTACGGGCGGGGAGCAAGGTATCAAAATGCTACGGTGAGCATAGTGATGTGTAAATGGGAGGGGATCTGCGCGACGGGACCGCTGTAGTAATGTGGAGCGGTGAGGTTGCCGGGGAGTCGGAAGCGTGCGGGATTGTCCTATCAGCTATGGCAGAGCGTCTGCGCTGGCGTTGATGAAGAGTGTTTTGTCAGGTGAATAATGGCGCGAGTGACAGGGACCTGGACTGTTTTGAAGGGTGCCCAAACTAGCATGCATTCATGTTGCGGGTGGGCATGTCAGACTAAGCCAGGACAGAGGGCGAAAGTATGCCGGGGCCACGATGCGATTTGCAGGGAACCGGATGACGCGGACTGGTTGCTCGGCGGGGGGTCGCAGCACTAGGCACGCCAGACTAGAAAGGATGCGGCACTGTGCTGTGCAGCGGGACTGCTGTCGAGGCAAAGGATAGTAATCTGCTCGTCAAGAAGGGATAAGACAGAGTCGGGAGGCCGTGTAGCCGCGGAGACCAACTAGACATGGGATTAAATGAGGTGTAAGCTTGCGTGGGCGGAGGCTCGGATGCATGACATCATTCTAGCAACGTGAGATTGCGAGGCTTGGACGCAAGCAGCAAGTTACTCATCTGATTCTAGGCCGTATGGCGGCTAGCGACCGAGTCCGGCGGCTTACCCGGCATGGTCCTGAGATCGACGCAGCATGACTATGACCTTGGTTCGATAGCAGACGTCGCACCCAACGGCTCGACGACGAGAGAACCAAGCGTCGTCGTCGACATGAATACGCGTAGCTGTTGGACGTCAACATGGCAATACCCGCAACCCCATGTTAGTCAGCCTATTACATACATATGCCAAAGCAATATGTACGTATGTATGCACGCACAGCCCAGATCGCATACGAGCCACCATCTCGAGTGCGTTACTCGTTGCGTTTGCCTGACCGCACATGTACTGGACTGGACTGGACTGTACTGTACGTACAGTACAAGACATAGACAATTGGCATCGTCATGGCCATACGGCTAGACCACCGGAGTAGACTCGTCGTCGTCGTGCCCAAGCATTGGCCTGAATCCAAGAACCGGCTGGCCCACTAATATTGGCAGGGCGTCAGCGTTTTGCGTCCCACGATGGTGTCAAGGTCGAAAAGAAACATGCAACCCCAAATCGAGTACTGATCGTCGGCTGGGGCGCTGAATCTGGAGAGGCATGGGACCTGAGTGGATGGGCTGCTGCAACCCCCAGGTTGCGCTATCGGCACCACTCCAAGCCACTGCCAACTCGCCTCTTCAAGTGCGCGATCTCAGGAACAGGGCGGTTCGTCATTATGCCATCCCTGGAACATATGGATCATCATTGGGGGTCTGAGTGGATACCCGGCAGAGGAAA
The DNA here is from genome assembly GCA_036172615.1 of Curvularia verruculosa. Taxonomy (NCBI): domain Eukaryota; kingdom Fungi; phylum Ascomycota; class Dothideomycetes; order Pleosporales; family Pleosporaceae; genus Curvularia; species Curvularia verruculosa. The sequence goes on from JAWDHC010000318.1 coordinate 15,946, forward strand.
AGCTTTTTTTTCTCATGCGTGGCAATTGACGGCTGAGACTGCAGCAGATCTCCAAGGCGAGCGGAAGGAAGAGCGAGATGGCGCCGAAAGCGAGACGAGGCGACAAACGAACAAGGCAAAAAAACTCTGACCGACAAGTCTAGGGCTTGCAGACTACAGCATATCACGTGACCTCGTCTGCCTACGCTTCCCCGCAACGCGCTCAGGTGCCACAATCGGGCTTAGCTCGGACGCGCTCTTCCTTCGGCGCTCCACGCACACGACAACCCCAACCCGTATGCCGCCACGACTGTAATGGATGCGACTGATGGACGCTACGGTGCGTGCGAGTGTATCATAACCCCCAGTCGCTACATGGACTTACACAATGCAGGGACAAGCCAACTGCCCCTGGCTGGGGCCATCCTCTGCTGCACCTCGATTGGCCCCGAACAGCGCGTATGCCCACGCCCACCACCGCCTCACCTCTCACGGTCGCTGTCGCTAATCACATGCCATTGTACAGGCACAACTCGCCGCCATTGGTGCCCAGATGGGGGCGACCATCAAGCTCGACCTCACTTCAGACGTAACGCACCTCATTGTTGGCAGCATCGACAGCGCCAAATATCGCTATGTCGCCAAGTCCCGTGACGATGTCAAAGTCCTCTCCCCCGCATGGCTCGAGGCCCTTAGAGAAGTTTGGATGAGTGGGGACGACGATCTGGATGTAGCCGCACTCGAGAAGGAGTACCGCTTGCCTACTCTATACGGCCTCAAAATATGCCTCACTGGCTTCGACAACCGTATAGCACCAGCCCCACTTCCAACCAGCTGTTCCACGCTGACCCCCAAACAGCTGAGCAGAGACGAAGCATACAAGAAACAGTCGATGCAAATGGGGCGGAATACCATGGCGATCTTACCAAAGCCGTCACCCATTTGATCGCCGCGACGCCATCGGGCAAAAAGTACGAGCACGCCCTGACTTGGCAGATGAAGATTGTATCCCTTGAATGGCTGGAGCAGAGCCTCGAGAGAGGCATGGCGCTCGACGAGACCCTCTACAACCCGATACTGCCAGCCCATGAGCGCGGTCAGGGTGCCTGGGAGCGCAGACAGCCCATTTCTCCCGCCGTCGGCAAGCGTACAAGGGATGCGGAATCCAGCCAGGCCCTGAATCCATTCCGAAGAAAACTACGACGCTCGGCAAGCACAAAGTTTGGTAGCCAGAGTGACGCTCTCTGGGCGGGCATCACTGCACCAAGCTTCGAGAGACAGGCCGACGAGGACGAGTGGACGGAGGTCACTCCTGCTAAACAACAAAGCACGCGAGCCAGCACCCGCACACATACACCCGTCTCACCCCACAGGGATGCGTCGGCCCTTGCACATGATGTGGTTGCTGAGTCGAAGCCTCGAGACCCTGCAGATGCCCAGGAGCTAGCCCTGCCTCCCCAACTTGACAACGACTCCGGATATAATGGCATTTTCCGAGGGCGTCTTGTGTGCCCCCATGGCTTTGATGCAGAAAAGGTTCACTATTCCCCACCCGCCCGATCCAGACCCTGCTGACTTACCGATAGACGAGGATATTGCGCCAACATCTCGAGAGCAATGGTGCTCATGTCATCAGTGCTATTGAGCTCAACAAATTTCCATTGGATCAACTCAGAAAAGGCTACGTCGTGATACCGCATGACGCGGAGATTGACCTAACGGCACTTCCGGACCACGCCGGGTCCCATGTGTCGTTCGTAACTAACTGGTGGGTCGAGCGCTGTCTGTATGGCAAGCGCCTTGTTGACCCCGCCAACGACGTCCTGAGTCGGCCATTCGAAAGACTAAGCATTAGTGGTACGTCTGTGTTCCACAAATTGCTTATTGGTTCTGACGTGCGGTAGGATTCTCCGGTTTGACCATCAACTCTACGGGCTTTTCCGGCATCGAGCTGCTGCATGTGACTAAAGTCGTCACGCTGATGGGTAGGTGAATTAATTCATACCTGCCGCACCCCTCTGACACATTTGGCAGGTGCCACGTATGACGAGCAACTATCTGCAAAAACGTCGGTTGTGATTTGCAATCCTCCAACTGTAAATACACCCAAACTCAAATTTGCCACGGACAAACGCATACCTGCCGTACACGTCACGTGGCTCTGGGAGTGTTTGCGCAGTGGACGATTGCAGCCCTACGCCGAGTATCAATTAAACAAAGGGACTCAGCCTCCGCCACAGGATCCAAAGCCAAGACCTCAGCCTCCAGCAAACGTAACGACTGATCCACTTTCTGGGGGCTCTTCTAAGCTTCGCGAGAATGCGCAAGCCTCAAGGGTGTTGTCGAAGCCACCACAGCAGCAACTGCCTCAGCGGCTCGGCTTGCTCAATTTGACACCATCTACAGATGATTCCAAAGCAGCAACAGAAAATGCGATTGGTCCTAGTAATGATACCAACAATTTGAATCATGGCGATAATAGGCGAGTCATCGCCGAGTATGATGGCGGAGCATCGCATCCCCATCGGGGCAACAATGTAGATTTCGGACGCCGACCATCCGTCTCATCGAACCATTCAACTTCATTTTCACGTCCAAGAAGCTCATCTGCAGAGTCACTGATTGCTCCCGTATCCCGCAAATCCAAACACCCTCAGGAATCTGTCGGAGGCTCCTTAGGTCCGAAATCTGGCTCTGGTTCTGTCATCCCGCCAGATGCCGAGCCGGCAGTGCCGCAAGAGGTACCTAGGCAGAGAGAACCAGAAGGAGAGAAAGACTACTCGTCTATTCTCGCTCAGCTACGCGCCAATCGTAAGACTGCGCCTGGCCCTACTGACCAAGCTACATCCAAAACACGCCAACGGCGCCAACTGGGCCGCGCAACATCTACGCGTTCAAACGTCTCGGCCGGGGATAGTTCAGGTGATATACTTGCACACGAGGATGACGAGAGTACTGCGGTTGTAGACGAGCATCAGCCTAGTCAGACATTGGGTTGGGACTCACCGGGTGCGGCAAAAGCGAGAGAGCAAATGATTAGGAAACTCGGAGGCACTCTGCAAGACAAGAGTGTTCCTGTTGAGGGGATCGGTGTTGTAAGAGATGATGGTGAAGGGTTGACGGGAAGAGCAGTGAGGAAGAGGAAAGGATAGAAAACGCATAATGTGACATGTACATGTAAGTATATAGAGCATTCTCGATTTATGACATTAGGTCAGTATATGATGAGTGCATAGCATAGCGAAGGTGTCTTGGATAAAATGCATATAGACAGCGTTTGTAATTACAATCATCTTTTTACCACCAAACCTATTCCTCTTTCTGGAACACGCATCTATCATACTATATCCCATATGTAACCTTCAATCTCCTCTGCAAATGATCCTTCGCGGTAAGAACATCCTCATCCTCCTCGCTCAACCCCAACCTCCTCCTCTGACTCTTCAACTCAGCCTCCCCTTTTCCCTGGCGCCCAAACTCCTCTATCAACGCACTCGGTACAGCATCCAAGCGCACATCGTCAAGCGGATGACAGAAATACGCCATACTGTAGCGCTCCTCACCGCCCTCAAACGTCACTCTGTGCACCGTTGACTTGAGCAGCCCATTGGTCCAGTAACACAGCAAGTCGCCAATATTCACCAGGATAGGCGGATGCGCCAGCGTCTCTGGGCTGGGGTTGACTGGCACGGGAACCCACGTGTCTTTCTTGTTCTCGCTATCGCTGGTCAAGAGTTCTAGGCCTGGTTGTCCAGGCAGCCGGAACAGCAGTGTTATACTACCGTAGTCTGAATGCGCGCCGGCGCGGATGCTAGTGCGACTTTGCGATGCGCCAGTTGACTGCGGGTAGTACAGGAGGCGGAAGATGGTGCCTGAGGTCCCGCGAGATTGGTCGTGTCGGGTGGTGAAGTAGTCTTTTTCGGAGATGTGGAGGGCGGAGGAGAGGAGTGAGAGAATGCGGGTGCAGAGCTTGTGGCAGAAGAGTTGAAAGCGGGAGATGAGGGGAATAGAGGAGGCGAGGGGTGAGGGAAGGGGTTGGAGTGTTGGTTGGGGTGGTGCAATGTTGAAGGCTTCTTTGGGGTCGCCTTGCTGCAAGGGTGATTGTTAGGACAGTGAAAATGAGTAGTTATAGAAGATCGATTGGTACCTTTTGGCCTTGAGGATCAAGCGATTCACCCTCCATACAAACCCAGCCGCGGTTTGTACCTCCTGCTTTATCGGAGTGGATTGCATATTCGGCTTTTTTCTCTTTGGGGGATGCAAAGAAATCTTTGCTCTGGTATAGTTAGTTTCGATTGTTGTTTTGAATTGCTTTTGTCTATCTCACAAGCTCGAACATGTCGTCTATATCTTGAGGTGGAATAGTTACACCATCATTTTTGATGTAGAGGAAGCCATATTTGGATGCTGCGTCGAGGACTTGCTGGGCTACTTCCTCAGATGGATCAGATATGTCAATTACAGGGATGGAATTTTGGCCATGTTCGAGACGTGCCATTTTGAATAGACTATGTATGTCAGATATGTAGAAAAAAAAGGTGAGGTTGTAGATAAGGAAAGTGAGGGGCAATTGTGACTTTGAATACTAGATGCACTATACTAGGTGCGATCTCCACCCAAACAGTACAGTACGCTCAGATTGCAAGATTACGATTTTCTGCTCGACGTGTGTTGCCCATTCATAATCTCACTTCACCTCATCACGGCAGTAGTGCGGCGTACCTGAACTAGCGCCCGGGTGATCAGGGATTCCAAACGCTCCCACGCCAGGTGGGTAGACGCCAAGACGTGGAGCTTAATGGAGCTCCCCAATTTCCCTATAGTACACCAAAACACCCCGCAAACACTACCAACAACTCACGCCGCTTGCCGAATCTCAAGCACTGGTACAACCGTACCAAAATATCTTCTAACTTCTATAATAGGAACAGCTTTCGCTAATTCTATCCCCTCACCCACACGACCTCGTCTGCGGATTCCGCACGCGGCTGGCGACATGATTCGCGATTTCGTGCAGTGGACAGCTGCGCTGAGTGAGACGGGCGAGCTCGAGCAGCTGCGCGGCTGTCGCGTAGGCATTGAAGCCGCCGAATATCTCAATCAGCGCATTCTCAACCATCCCCGCGCAAAGGAGCCCCTCGTCCCCGCACTCGGAGGCCTTCCATTGGCATTGAATCAGCACATTGAAGAGGATCTCGCTGCTTTCCGCAGTTTTGAAATTGAGCCATACTTTGTCTTCAGTGGGCTTGACATTACAAAGCAAGGAAATCCATTTGGACACAAGTCGGCAGAGGCGACGGTGAATGCGGATGCGTGGAACTTGTATGACAGTCACCAGGCCGAGGCCTCAGTCGCACGGTTTGGAGAGTCAAGTATGGCGACCCAAGAGCATTGGCTTGTGTATTGTACTGACGGAGTCTAGCATACGTCACGCCAGAGGACCTCTTTCGCGCGTTGCAAACCATCCTTACTGAACAAAAGACTCGATGGATGGTCGCACCTTACAGTGCCTGGGCTCAGGTAATGACTAGAATGCCGACATAGTAGCAAGATCTAACAATACATAGTTGGCATACCTCGAGAAATCCGAATACGTACACGCCGTCGCCGCTTCGTCGGAAACCCTCATCTTCGAGTGCACCAAACTTATCACATCATGGGACTTTGAGGCGCGCCAATTTAGCTTCATACGACGGGAAAAGTGCATGAACGATCTGGCCAAGTTCGTCAGCGTTAGTCAGATTTCCGAAGATATCTTCCTCGACACTTGCATACTGGCAGGAACACCGTTTCTCCCTACGCTCCCCATATTGGATGCGCCAAACAGGGCAGAGTTGTTGAAGCCTTACAGTGCCATCAAGATGATTATGAGCAACGGCCAGTCGGGCTACTCAGTCGTTGTTAGCAACAATGACGTTCCGTCCTCTGGAAAAGAGTATGTGACTAGATATCAGAAGGCACGCCTGGCTGTGAAGAACCATCCCGTATACACAGAAGAGGGAAAGATTGAGCCTCAGAATCCAGCTTCGATGCCAAACGATGCAGTCCAATATTTGGGTCAACGGCTACCAGACGAGATTCTTCACTACATGTCCAAAGGCCTCATCAGTCCCCGCATCCTTCAGTGGCGTACAACTGGTGAAATATTTGAGGTTCCACCTATGGACGGAGGAGAGTCACCAGAGTACCGGAGCCTTGTGAGCTCAAAGCTTATCCCACTGCGAACATCAGTCATCAACCTCCTTTCCAGCTCTTTGCACAACTGGTACCGCCACAACAATCTTGAGCAGACGAATTGGTTTTCACCTCCGGATTCAAACAGGAAACCCGCTTCCACCACTATCCAAGTTGAGAGACCATCAGAGGCACAGGCTCCCTCGATTGTCGATACTTGGAATGTCAAAGAATCTACTTTCAAAGATGCCATTGGAAAACACAAGGTAAGCAATAGCTCAAGTCAGCTTATTTATGGTACTAACATAAGGATTAGGACTGTGGCCTGCTTGGATCTGCTATCCTGTCATTGCAAGACGCTGACTTTGCTGCCAAAACCATCTCTAAAAAGGACTTCAAGAACCCACTTTCATCTGCTTCTGAGATTTCATACAACTCAATATGGCGCTTCCTCGCTCTACGTGAGTACGTGGACCAGAAAACGCACAACTTGACCCAGTGGGGTAAGGTTCTTGCTGTTGTCATCGCCGGTATTAAGGGCAAGCCAGAGCATGAAGAAGCGGCGGTGCTGGCAGTTGAGTTGATCCGCATGGGCCTTCTCACTTCAGACATCAACATGTTTCCTACGTATAATGGCGCGCCAATGCGTGGTAGCAGTAAGTCAGCGAAATGCACGGATTGTTCAGATGACTAACAGGTTCGCAGCAAAGGACAAAAACTCGAACATGCTGGTCTCTCGCGTTGCTGGCCTCGGCATCCTGCACCACCGGCCGATTGGCTTCACTGGTCCTCTTAGCCAACATCTCCTCGGCTACAACTCCATCATCAACGTTATTCGCCAGACGCTGCGGGAACTTGTTGAGGTAGCATGCACACACATGTTCTTGACTGGTTGTGCTAATCGACACACTGACATCTCGTCGATAGCTATGAAGTAAGCGATTCCGAGTATCGTTTGTCTCAATGCGATATGCTAACACGCACCAGACTTCCATTCCTCTTGCCCAACAACTGTGCACTGAGCATCGCTGTCAAATCCTACCTTGACGAGCTACTCAGCAACGATGCAGACCCCACCGCTGATGACACCAAAGCTCGCGTGATCGAAACGGCATCATCACGCTACTTCCCACAGTCCCTCAACTTTTATGAAGACCTCAAGACGGCTTTCTCCATGTGGGACGCCATCTACGCTGGAGTCAACAGTGCAAACAGCAGCACAATTCCGGAAGCTACAAAGCAAGCCTGGACAGAGACGAATCAATGGCTTGCGGAACGACGGTAGCACCGTGGACCTCATGCAAAATTCGACAGGCCACCGCGAATGATTAGAAAGGCAGCCGCTCATCTCTTCCTTCAGCTGACTTAGTTACACATTGTTGAGGGGTACCTTGCGCGATCTGAGACAATGTCGCTTTTCTAACTCAAGGCTGAACAAAAGAGAACTAGAAATTCTCAATGGGCGGGCTATCATTGCTGCCAGATGATGGGGAATGCTTATGATGAGATGAGGCCCGTAGATAGTGCTCTCAGGGCAAGTAATTCTACGAGAAAATCTAGGAGTTTATCTCCATATTCCACGGCTTCTCAGTGTATATGTCTCAAATGTTTTCTGTTTTCTTTTCAGTCCGACAAAACTGGGTTTGCTTGTCTATGTAGCTGACTGATAGAGTTGAATACAGCAGGCGGGGGTTTGTGTATGCGATATCGGGTTTCGGATCATAAGCCTTATCGATATGTGAAAGCCGCCGAGGAATCCCTATCACAACATGAAACCCCAATGCTTTGCTTTGTCCAAAGCCACGTCTGCAATTGGAATGGCTATATTCAGACATAGAAGAAACACGGTTAAGGCACGTCTAATCCATTGTACCACGCTGGTCCGCAGCCAGGGTTACTTATTATAATCAACCAAAGTACCGATATGGATATCTCTCTTGGCATTCCGGCGGTGGCGTATCATGGTTGCACCAGGCTCCAGTCGGACGCGTACTGGCGCTCGCCTCGCCTGGGTACGGCGAGTTTTGACAAAGAGTGAAGACGATTGGCCCGGCTGGCGCCCGTAGGTGGCAATGAAATGAAGCGCAAGGTGAAAGGGACACAGTGTTTCTTATTAGCTTTGCTTGTCTAAGCGGTTCCAGCAACTTCCAATGGCGTTGCGGGTGAAGCACGGACCTTCAGGCAACATTAAGCTAGCTCTCTCTAGCAGTGAGATCACCGACTGTTCGAGCTCCAACTTACTTAAACCACCACGCCCCAAACACTCGAGGTCGTCTAAACTCCATCTAACCCCCCACCCCTCCCACTGATACCCTTCACATCCGCATTGCTGTGTCAACTGCCACTCTTTGTCCTGAAAACCCGAGTCCCGCAGCACACCACATAGACACATCAGCAACATGTCGGCTGAACCAGACCACACCAAGCCGAAGCCGGATCTTTCAAAGTGAGTTGATTGCCACCGTCTTTGAAATGAGAAAACATACTTATATCTTCATAGAAACCCGGATGGCGCTGAGCCCAAGGAGGTAGATACTCTGCAATGCGCTATACGCCACGGCCCCGCTAACCCGCCACAGAATGATGAGACCGCGACCGCCATTCTCAAGAAGAAGAAGAAACCAAACTCTCTAATGTGAGCACAATCCAGGACTTGACTGCAATATAATTCTAACTCTCCTAGTGTCACTGATGCCGTCAACGATGACAACTCCATCATCGCGCTCTCGAACAACACCATGGAGACCCTCCAGCTCTTCCGCGGTGACACAGTCCTTGTCAAGGGCAAGAAGCGAAAGGACACTGTTCTCATCGTGTTGGCTGATGACGACCTCGATGATGGCTCAGCACGGATAAACCGTGTTGTTCGCCACAACTTGCGGGTCAAGCACGGCGATGTTATCACCATCCACCCTTGCCCCGATATCAAATATGTATGTTTCTTTATAAAAGATCCGCTTTGTTTGTTTGATTCTAACTCCTTTCACAGGCCAAGCGCATCGCAGTTCTTCCCATCGCCGACACCGTCGAGGGTATTACTGGTTCGCTGTTCGATGTTTTCCTTGCCCCATACTTCCGCGAAGCGTACCGACCGGTTCGCCAAGGCGATACTTTCACAGCACGTGGTGGTATGCGACAAGTTGAGTTCAAGGTCGTCGAGGTCGATCCCCCAGAGTTCGGTATCGTCGCACAAGATACCGTCATCCACTGCGAAGGCGAGCCCATTCAACGCGAGGATGAAGAGGGTAACCTGAACGAGGTCGGCTACGATGACATTGGTGGTTGCAGGAAGCAGATGGCACAGATCCGAGAGTTGGTTGAGCTGCCACTGCGGCATCCTCAGCTCTTCAAGTCGATCGGTATCAAGCCCCCACGTGGTATTCTCATGTATGGGCCTCCAGGTACTGGTAAGACGCTGATGGCTCGTGCTGTTGCGAACGAGACCGGTGCCTTTTTCTTCCTGATCAATGGCCCCGAGATCATGTCCAAGATGGCTGGTGAGTCCGAGTCAAATCTGCGCAAGGCATTCGAGGAGGCCGAGAAGAACTCCCCCGCTATCATCTTCATTGACGAAATCGACTCGATTGCGCCCAAGCGTGAGAAGACCAACGGTGAAGTCGAGCGCCGTGTTGTCTCACAATTGCTCACACTCATGGATGGCATGAAGGCTCGCTCCAACGTTGTCGTTATGGCCGCCACCAACCGCCCCAATTCGATCGACCCCGCTCTGCGTCGTTTCGGCCGTTTCGACCGTGAGGTTGACATCGGCATTCCTGACCCCACCGGCCGTCTGGAGATCATGCAGATCCACACTAAGAACATGAAGCTTGCCGACGATGTCGACCTGCAGACCATTGCCGCCGAGACTCACGGTTACGTTGGTTCGGATTTGGCATCGCTTTGCTCCGAGGCTGCCATGCAGCAGATTCGTGAGAAGATGGATTTGATCGATCTGGACGAGGACACCATCGATGCCGAAGTGCTCGACTCGCTCGGTGTTACCATGGAGAACTTCCGCTTCGCCCTTGGTGTGTCCAACCCATCGGCTCTCCGTGAGGTGGCTGTTGTCGAAGTGCCCAACGTCCGATGGGAGGACATTGGTGGTCTCGAGGACGTCAAGCGCGAGCTCATTGAGTCTGTGCAATATCCCGTTGACCACCCAGACAAGTTCCTCAAGTTTGGCATGTCCCCATCGCGAGGTGTGCTCTTCTACGGTCCTCCGGGTACTGGTAAGACGCTTCTTGCCAAGGCTGTTGCCAACGAGTGTGCGGCCAACTTCATTTCCATCAAGGGTCCCGAACTGCTCTCCATGTGGTTCGGTGAGTCTGAGAGCAACATTCGTGACATCTTCGACAAGGCCCGTGCCGCCGCACCCTGCGTTGTCTTCCTCGACGAGTTGGATTCCATTGCCAAGTCGCGTGGTGGGTCTCAGGGCGACGCTGGCGGTGCTTCGGACCGTGTTGTCAACCAGCTGCTGACTGAGATGGACGGTATGACATCAAAGAAGAACGTCTTTGTCATTGGTGCTACCAACCGACCGGAGCAGCTTGACAATGCGCTGTGCCGTCCTGGTCGTCTGGACACTCTTGTCTACGTTCCCCTACCCGATCTGGCATCACGTGTCAGCATTATCAAGGCTCAGCTCCGCAAGACACCTGTGGCTGATGACGTCGACATTGACTTTATTGCGCAAAACACACACGGATTCTCTGGTGCCGATCTTGGCTTCGTCACACAGCGTGCTGTCAAGCTTGCCATTAAGCAGTCGATCGCCATTGACATTGAGCGCCGCAAGGCTCGCGAGGCTGCTGGCGAGGATGTTGACATGGAGGTAGACGAGGAGGACCCAGTACCTGTTCTGACCAAGGCACACTTCGAGGAGGCCATGCGGTCGGCTCGTCGCTCCGTTACTGATGTTGAGATCCGCCGGTACGAGGCCTTTGCCCAATCAATGAAGAACTCTGGCGGCTCCAGCTTCTTCCGCTTCCCCGATGCGGACAACGCGGCGGCTGGCGGAGATCAGAACACATTTGGTGCAGGTGGTGAGGACGAGGACCTGTACAACTAAGGGTAGTGGTGCACGGACGAATAAATGAATGAAAGAAAGAAGGCTGACATCATGGGGGTTCCGAGGTATGACGAGGAACGAACTTTTGGTTTTTTCTTTTCACTTTGCACATCAAGACACGGCATGACGGATGAAGAAGGCGGTAACTGATGACGCCTGATGAGACATGGGTAGAGTGAAGTAGTAGTAGTAGTATAGTACTTGGCATGATGCAGTGCTTGAAATGAGAATGCATATATCATGACGATGACGAACGTGTGCATGTGTACGTGTTTTTGTTTTTGTTTTGTATTGTGTGTGATACGTATCGTCTAGTCTAACAAGTCCTTGATTTTCCCTTTTCCCTTTGCATACGTAATAACGGTAAAGTAGCGATTGTTGTAGCTATGAATAATCTTTCCTCTAAACGACAACAATCTAGTCGACGATATCGCGATAAATTCATGCTTGTCCTTGTGAGATAATATGGGTTAACGCGGTCTCCATCCCCCTCTCTCTCTTTCTCTTTCTCTTTCTCTTTCTTATTTTTCAGAGGAAAGCGCGGTTGACGGGAACTATGTTATGCAGAGCGAGCGAGCGAGCGAGAGAGAGAGAGAGAGAGAGAGAGAGATTGCATGCATGCATACATACCGGCGGCTAGTCGCATGCTTGCGTATGCGAGTGTGTGTTGTGGGGAGAGTGGAGGGGGGAGTCGGGGCCAAGTGGAGGAGTGCTTTTTCGTAGTAGTTGTGTTGTCTACCTAGCACAGATTGCAACAGTAACACGTGAGCTATGAAGCAAATTGGACCAAACCCCCTTGCATGGTTCTCTCTCCCTTTGTCGTGATTGGACGTGAGTTTTGCTAAAATGCTTTGTCTGACCGTTTTGATGTATGTGTTTTTATGTGTGACGGGTTGGTTGAGGGTTTAGATTGAGAAAAGAATAAGAGGAACAAGGAAGAATAAAATAAGACGTGTTCATTTGTCATCTTCGTAGGTGATCTCACAGACCTTTTCCAGCTCCTTCATGATTGTTTTGGCGCCAGCGTCAATAGCAGTTTTGGGGATGCGGAGGTCAAGGTCCAGAGCATCTTCTTGGGCACCTTCTGTGCCATTTGCATGGTCATCCTGCGTACCGTTTGTGGTGCCGTCGAGATTGCGCGTCTGCTCGCGGATACGCTGCATGGCGAGGTTACGTGCCTCCTCGCACGTGGTGGCCTGGCCCGAGCGGAACAGCTCGGTGATGTATGCCCTTAGTGCATCCTTGAAGCCTGACGAGCGCAGCGACTCGTCGAGCGTGGCCTCGATGTTGCGGATGCCGGGCCCCGAGAGCAGGGCCGAGTAGATGTTGTTGCGAAGGTCCCGGGAGATGCCCGATTGGGCTTGCTGGGTCGTGATAGGGATGGGAGTGTCGGACATGATTGATTTGTTTGGAGAAAAAAACAATAAAATTGTGGAAAAAGGAGAGCGAGTCGATGGCGGCTTGGTGGAGTCCGTGTGTATGCGTGGGAAGCAGCAAGGCCCACTGGATTAGGTGTCGAGAGGAGCAAAAGAAAAAAGGAGTTATATTTCGCAGTTCGGACTTTGACGTTGATTGGGTATGGAAAAGTGGGAATCAGGTGAGGGTCAAGATGGCAGCAGAAGAAATAAGATTGGGTCGGAGAGTTGAGGCAAGGGACAGGCGATAAAAAGGGTCGCAAATGCACCGATTGAGGGGCGAGACGACGAGGGACGTTGAGCGAGGAAGATTTCCAATACCGGGCCAGCTTCCCAATGTCGCGGTAGTTGCTGATCCTGTTCACGCGGGATGGGGCGCACGTGGGGGTGTGCGTTCGCTACTGTACTGGGGGGATGGGCCAGCTATTATGTAGTATGTCGTAATATAGGGAGGCCAGCTCAAGCGTGCTTGGTCCAGTGCGCCTTGAGGTTCGGCGGGCGGAAGTAACCGTATTGGCGACGGGCCAGCCGGGGGGAGGAGGGGTTTAGTTCAACGTTGGCGGTGAAGATCCCAAGTTCGCATATAGGCGTGTAGTGATTGTCTCCGCACGGCGATTCAGAGGCGGAGGGGGATGGAGATGGAGAGGGAAGGGGAGAGGGAGAGGGAGAAGGCAGTGGTAGAGATGCCGAGATGTGGAGAGATGAGCAGAGAGGCCAGGCACCACTAGAGGATGTAGGACGTGGCTAGGGCGAAAAGCAAGGAGAGACAGCGTGTATGAATGGATGGATGGATGGGTGGGTGGATGGATGGATGTGCGGGGGGAGAGAGAGTGTGTGTGG